>CAUJRU010003002.1:0-59528 GCA_963277665.1 Viscum album
TATTATCTCCCAAATATAGTCTGTTTCTTTAAATTTGATGACTATGAAACCTTTTTCTTTTTTCCATGTAGATAGTAATACTCTCATATGTATATCTTCTGATCTTTTCTAGTCCACCCATATTCAAAATCCATTTTCTTATTACATCAAATTCCATCCAATTTAATAACTTTCCTACATGGTATGATTTTTAGTAAAACTACATTGATAAGTGGAATGATCAACTATATGAAAAATGTAATGGATACAACACCAACAATGACTTATGGGTGGTTTGGTAAGACCATTGTGCATTTTTGAGCTATCTTGACCAATACTTTCAACTTTAACTGATGGGATTTTCAGGAATCTTCTTTGATTCCCAGTTTTAGGGTCTATTTTATAACTTATCAAATGGTGGCATAGAGTACTTTTATTGTATAAAACTATATATTTTCTCAGAACACCCCTCAATAAGTGGTCATAAAAGAGTGTTCCTTAGTCATTGATAAACAACTTAGGAACTCCAAACCTATAAAATATGTTCGTCTTAAATTATTCTGTCACTTTACTTATCATATTAGCTGAGGTTTCTTTTAATTCAACCCATTTTAAGTTATAATCAATGAAAAAAGGATTAATGTGTGGAAAAAAGAATTATGTAAAGTATCAATGAAATCTATCACCCATACATCATGAAATTCGACCTTCGTGATGAGATGTTGTGACATATCATCACTTTTACCAATAATTCTAGTATATTGGAAATGAAAAACTATTGACATGATACTCCAAAAATATTTATGAAATATTATCCAAAACAACACACTATAAATGATTTTATATACCACTCTTTCTGGTACATGATGTCCTCCCATTTTTGAGGACTGAAAAAACAATATCATTTTTCTCATTCCATTATTGGCTATACACTGATAGATCAATCCATCCCAACATAACTGGAAAATTAAAGGACTATCTTTGAAATATATTTTTAAATTTAGATAGGAATTATTTACTAAATTAGTATATGAATTTTAAATATATCTTCTAAATTTATATGTAATTAGAAATTTCCGTGAACCATGGTCATGCAATAAGATCTTCTGTAAAATGATATCTATTTGGTAATTTATCCTTGATGTCTACCTCTTGACCTCCACTCAGGTTTGTTAAGTATATCTTCATAACTTGGTCAATTTAAAAGTTCTTTGATCCTTTCTTTTTCTTGATCTCAATGTAAAACTCCTGTAAAAAAAATATTCCACTAGATCTAGTGGGGTTTGACATCTTTTTTTGTTCAGTAATTTTTTTATGTATCATGATTGGTGTAAACAACCACTTTTAAGAGATATATATAAGTTCTAAGACATCCAAAAGAAATTACCATAGTGAGTAACTCCTAATCTATTTTGGTGTACTTAAATAGAGTCCTTGAAAGGATTTGGCACACATAATAGATTATCTAGATTATCCAATCCATTCCTTGACCAAGCACTACCCCTATGTGCAATTTCTCACATCAAACATAAATTTAAATGGATCATCCCAATTTAGGGGTACCATGATTAGGGCATTGAATATTCTAGTATTTAGAAATTTTAATTCTTCTTTGATTCGTACATCTAATGATAATTCAATTTCCATTTACAAGATATGACTACGTGGTCATGAAATTTGGGCAATTCATTAACAAACCTCTAATATAAACTAGCATGTCCAACAAATCTCTAAATACCATCAACCATAATGTATTCTGGAAATTAATTTATCAAATAGATTATTTTTGGATCGACATATATCCTATCCTTAGAAATCTTATATCCAAGCACTATTACATACTTCAATGTGAAATGGAGCATCTCCCAATTTATCACAAGTTATGTGTATTGACATCTCACCAATTAAAAATAATGGTTTTTGAGACACACCTCAAATGAAACTCCTGTCATGAAAAATTCATCCATAAAGGCTTCTAGGAACTCTTTAGCCATCTCATGAAGGATTTGTGTCAGGAACTAATAGAAAGTGATGTGTGTATTTCACATTCCAAACGAAATGAATTGATATAAAAATTTTCTGATAGGTAGTGTGGATGTTTTCCTTCATTAGTATTTCAGTGATATTGGAATTTTTTTTATAATTAGAGTACCCATATTAAGAACTGTAATAATTATGAAAAAATTAACTTTACAACATTTTATGGATAAATGGATAGAGAAATTGATCCAAAATAAATGTATCATTGAGCATCCTATAATCGACACAAACTCTCAACCTTAACTATTCAAATGGAAATCATCTCATTATAATTCTTAAAAATTGGTATAAATTCATTATTCATCACAATATATAACATCTAGCCCATTAATTATTATAAATTTGGTATATGATCATTAAATTTAAGAATTTTATAACAACCTTTCCCAAAAATTTCTTTATCAGATGGGTCATCCTTCTTTGTGGATACCTCATTGTTTTCATTCCTTCTTTACGTATAACCTTGTGTTTACAAAGAGAATGGATTATAATTTGATATAAATTAATATAATGACCCACATATTTCATACATTATTATAACATCATTTTACGATAATAATAGTAATAATAATACAGAGTTGAAGGGTTTGGTGTCGTGGTGAAATTAGGTTTGTATAACTTAATCAAACATAATACATTAAAAATAAAGTAATTCCTTTAGTAAATTATTCTTAGAGGATTTCATGTTCTCCTATGTACATATAATCACTAGAGGATATACATCAAATAAAGGGTGATCTTAAATCCTAGTAAGGCGATGAATAGAAATGATGGAATATTGGCATGAATAATATAATACACGGTTGGGAATTGTCATCATCATCATATCATAAGAAAATGATAATAATTTAAACCATTAATGAACAATGTGAAAATGACAAGGAATGTGGAATATTTATAATAATTAAACATCATAGAATTGTGGTTGAATCCCACACATAATTTGTGAAAAAATATATCCTCATGTTCATGCATAACATTTGTGTAAAAATCATCATTTTATAAAAAAAAATTAGGATAACAACATGTAAATGAACAATAAACCTATCCTGAAGAGATATATCACCTTTCCCACTGCATTGGAAGGATATATAATTCTAGGTCCACCCTTCAGCTCATAATATTTTCAAAATTTTGTATGCCACATAGAAACGAAATATTTAAAAATTCATAATATGAAATAAACCCATGAAAAAGAAAGGGTTTCATATAGATGTTGTAAAAATTGTTTCAATTAATATCCATATATTTTCCTAGATAATAAGGGGGAAATATTTTTGGACCTTAAATATTTTCATAATTATATCATGGGTCATGGTGAGAAGAGAGAATAACTCAAGAGTTAATAATGATATGTTTCAGAAAATATTGTGTATTTAGTTTAAAAAAAATCATTATTAGAGGATTACTAATCATATATATGAATTATAAGTATGAACATATAGAGAAGAAAAAAATTTTTAAAATGAATTTATAATTAATTTTGATGAATCATGTTGAAACAATGGGAAAAGGATGATGAATCCAAATGGAAAAAGTTTGGTTTGATATTCCCCTGACGTAAGGTCCCATTTTATTCTTTCAAATTTTTTCCTCCTATATAATAAAATTATGTTTATTTAAAAATGAATCCATAAGTGAATTATATTATTTTATCACTCTTTATCTTTTATAATCATTGATATTTATTTAATACTACTTCATTCTAAGAGGAACTGACTTGAAGACATATTTTATTTTAAATTAACTTGTTTTTTTCGATTTCATGATTTTAAATATTTATAATTTATCAAAATTTTAAATTATTTAAATATGATTATAATAAATTAAATTAAATTTATATTATATAATATATAGTAACCATCCATGCTAGTAGTTATAATTAAATCATTGAAAATTTCCTTTTTGGTAGATGAAACTAACTTTTTTGGGACATGTCAAAAGAGAGGGACCAAGAGTATATACTATAAATATATTAAATTATTTCTAACAGAATCATAATAACAATCATATGTTTTATAATTATATATGAAATATTTTATAAAGGTATAAACATGAAAATTTATTGGGAGAAAAAAAATAAAATGAGAGAAAAAAAAATAATGAAAGAGAATCGGGGTTACCTCTGATGAAGATTTACACCTTCACTAAAGCCTTGAAGGCTTGATGTTGAATAAATATAGAACAACAATATTGGTATTAAAAGACTTAGGATATGGGAAATGGTATATATTGAAATTTTATTAGTGTATGTGAAGTGATTTTACAAGGAAAATAAGAGGGGTTATTTGTATATGAGGAGAGGGGTATTTTTGGGAAAAAATAAGGAATTTTGTTATCAGTTTGGCCAATGAGTGTTGAATATTATTTATTCAGAAAAACAAATTTGTATATAATTCAATAAATTACGGTTATTTTACTTTAAAACCAATCCAAAACTAAGTAGAATATTGGTATCACTTATTTTAAGATAATAAATCAAAAATAGTTTTTATTAGAATAAAATTTAATTAAGGTTCCAAAACATTAAACACAAGTTTCAAAATTCAAAATAATATTTATAAATTAATTATTTTACTCCTAAAATAAATATTTTCTCTAGAAAAAGGTTTTATAAATTTTTAAGTTATTTTTACATAATTATTATGTCATAAAATATGTGGTATTTGTAAAAACTGTATTTTTTTACTATTCACCAAAAAAATCAACATTTTTAAAAAAATCCAAAAGATTCACCCAAACTAATTTCAATGTACTGATTTGAAAAATAAAATAAATTTTTTTAAAATAATTTTCGAAACATGAAAATTTATTTTTTAAATAAAAATTCTTATTTATTTAAAAATATCGCTTTTTTAATTACACGATCAAACTTTTAACCTTTAGAAAAACTAATTATTATATAATAAAATCATATTATCAATATTTATAAATAATTAGTGTCTTATAAAAATATTTTATAAAAATAAACTATTTTTTTTAAATTATCATAAAAATATATTTTCATTGAAATAAAACATATATGTCTAACAAAAATATAAGGGTGCTTTCTTTGTTTCAAATATTTATTTTATTACATTTAAAATTTTTGTTTTATTTTTTTTAATTTATTATGTTAAAATAATATATTCATGTATTTTTTGTTTTTATTTTGTGATTCAGGTGTCTTATAATTTACTAAATTACTAAATATGACAAATGATTAATTAAAGTAAGAGCCCCTTATATAAAAATTTGGGTCATTACATTCTTCCCGCAATATAAATTTCATACTAATAATTTAAAATTATATACTTAATTGACAATAGATAAAGGTTATTCTATTTCATTTTATCATCATGATCAAATATTACCTTCTCAAACATATGGTCCTAACAATGTTAATTGATTATGCGAGTTGTCATTTTGTATAGAAATTTGTCTTTACAGTCTAAGATCTTCACTGAATGATCCTCATAAAAGATAATATGATCCAACTATACAACCTTGGGATTTATTAAGGGTGATATATTAGGTATATACTTATTCAAGATGGACATATATAACATATTATTCACTAAAGATAAGTTTGGTAAGATTTCTAATTGATAGGTCAAGGCGCTGATGTGATTAAGAAAATCAAAGGGACCAATGTATCTAGTACATAGCTTTCCCTTATTCCAAATATCAATGACTCTCCTCCATAGAGATATATGAATGAACACTTTATCTCTAACTTCAAACTCTAAGTCTCACTAATTATTATCAATATAACTTTTCTGCCAACTATGTTCTACCTTGATTTGTTACCGAATGAATCTAACATTATCTGCTATTTCTTTAACTAGTCCAAGTATCAATAGTTTATGTTCTCTAATTTCACCCCAATACATTAGATCTATTTATTTATTTTCATATACGGATTAAAAAGTATACATCGGTAATCTTAAGTGAAATCTACTATTGTTTGAAAACTCTACCAAAGTAAGATGATGATATCAGTATCTTTTGAAGTTTATAGAGTAAGCTCTCACCACATCCTCAAGCTTGTATATAACAAGTTCATATTTTCCATGAGTTTGGGGGTGATAGTACGTAACAAAGTTCAAGTATGTGTTTAATTCATATTGAATAATTTTATAGAACTTTTAGGTAATCATTGGATCTTAATCATATACAATTTATAGTGGTTTTCCATATAGCCTCACCAATTCTCTGATGTATATATATGCATGTTTATTGAGTGAGAATTCCTCTTTGATAATAATAAAGTTAGTAGTATTTGTGATATTTCCTACTACAAACCATATTACATTATTTCCTTTGGATATATTCAGAATACCAACAACAAAACCCATAGTGATGTTCTCCAATTTCCACATAGGTATTGGTAATGGTTTTATTATCCCTTGGAATTTAGTATTTCTACCTTCACTTATTGGTATAAAAAAAACTTTGATGTATATTCAATAATATTTATCTCTACATTGTCTCACGTATAGTTTTCTCAAAGATCTCTATTCGTATTTATTCTTCCTAGGTGGATATATAATGTTGTGATATGAGAATCAATCAATAAATGCTTCTTTATCTAAGTCTATGATGGTTTTCATAGTCATTTCCCAAATATCACAACTCATTATTCATTAATATCAAACTCTAATGCATCCCCCTTTCTTATAGAATCCACCATATTTTTTATCTATTCATTATCCCTTTAATTATTCTTTAACCTCTTCAGAATGAATGATCAATCAATTATTTGAGAAATGTAGGATATTTTTCCTACCTTTATGATTCCCATGTCCATACATTACATTTCCAAGAATATTGGATGATTTTCAATTATCATCATGGATAATGTTACATGATATTTTATTCTTTGAGAATATTCTACTTTTTTATCCTCTATAGGATGGTAGTGAATTTATCAATCAAATTCATTGATCAACTCTAACCATCTTACTTGGTTCATGTTTAACTCCTTTTATGTGAATACATAATTTAAACTCTTATGATTAGTATATATGTCAATATTCTGAACATAAATATAGTTCCTACAAATATTAAATAGAAATATTGTTATTGAAAATCCCAGATCATGTATTGGATAGTTTAGATCATGGATTTTCAATTATTGAGAGGCATATGCTATCAGTTTATCATTTTTCATGAGTACACATCCCAAGCCTTTCTTTGAAGCATCACTGTATATCAAAAATCCTTCTCCACTTGATGGTAGTGTGAGTTTAGGTGAAATTATTATAATATTCACTAACTCCATAAAAGTATCTTTACATTCATTATTTTAGAAAATTTTTACTTCCTCTTAGGTTAACATAGTTATTGGGATATAAAATCATGAGAATATTCTCACAAATAATTGGCAGTACATAGTTTTTCCAATAAAATTATAGATCTTAGTGAAACTTATGGGTCGTGTAAATTCCTCCATCACCATTTTATTCAAAGGATCCATAATTATTCCCTTTTCTGTGATATAATTACCCATTAATGTGGCTTGTTACATCAAAAATTCACATTTACTGAACCTAGAAAACAAATTATCCTAGATTTTTATAGAAACATTCATAGATAATCCTCATATTATTCCTTGAAATTTTATTATATGAGAATATATTCAATAATCACCTCCAAAATTTATCATGGTAGTCACTAAATTATCTATTTGTTAAATCTTTGAATATTTTAGTGGGATTTTTTAGTTTTAATTCCATCACTATAAAATCATAGTGTCCATATCATGTATGGATGATTGTATTCTAGATATCTTATCACTTAACCTTCGACTGCTTATATCCAGAATGAATATGTATCTTTGAGAAGTACTAATTTCCTTGAATTTTATTAAACAAGTCATCAATACCTGGTAGTTGATACATGTTCTTTATTGTGATATTATTGAGATCCTCGTAGTTAATTCACAACTGCATTGATCCATCATTCTTTTCGAAAAAGGGAAATGGCGTACCCCATGGTGATGAAATAAGGTATATGGATCCTTTTTACAAATGAACTTATAGTTAATTATTTAACTCCTCCAATTCTATATGGGACATCATATAGGGTCTCTATGATATTTTTGTGGATTTTGGCATAAGTTCAATTGAAAACTCTACCTCATAAACTAAGGTAAGGACAAAAAATATCTTGAGGAAATACATCAATATACTCCTTCAAAATGGGAATTTCTTAAAGGATGATGATCTTATTTGACTCAACTATCTAGGTAAGGTAGGATTCCTCATTAGGTATCAACACCTACAAATTTTAGGGATTTGATAAAGGGGATTCATAATTTTTTTTTGTATCTATATAGGATCATAGGATAATTCAAAATATAGAAGGATATATCATTTTACTAACATTTTATGAGATATATATGTAATTAGATCCAATCCATTCCTATTAAAACATAAAATTCTACCAATTTAAGGATTATGATATCTTCTAAAAGAATATTCCCATATAAGCATACTAGGGAAGATTCCAACACTTGGGTTCTAACTATAGAACCACTATGTGTTTTTATAGATATCTATAATTCAAGGTATCTAAAAGGTGATTCAATAGTTCCATAAAAAATTATAGGATATAAATTAATGTGGATAACCTTAATCAAAGAAAACATTCACCATTCCTGAGTGAATAGAAAGTATATATTTCAATACTTTATTTTCATGCTCTACCAAATTAGTGGTGATGGTGTAAGATTTCCATCAGTCCAACGATATTAGTAGTTTCTAGTGTTGATTCTCCTTGAATAACCGTTGTTTATTTCACTATTTTTCAAAGTTACCATGTTTTTTGTAGTAATATCATTGGACCATGGGAGGTTCATACATTTCAGCCATCATATTGATCAATTAAGTTTAGTGTTTTCTAAATTTGAGAGCAGGATTCCCTACTCTTCCACACTTGAATAAATTTTTCATTCCCTTGAGTTAATTCCCATGGAACTTATTTCCACATATTTTTCATTTGGGTGTTTGGATCTTCTTTACTCCTTTATAATTTGATCCTCTAGCTTAACACCCAACCCTTCACTTCTTATCTTCATATCCATGGAATTGTTCACCAAATTCTATATGTAGTTTGAGATCACACCAAACCATTTCTTCATAACTCCCAGAGTCCTAGTGAGTAATATATTTTTGAGATTTATTTTTAAAACACCAAAAAATATATCTATTTTTATACCATTATTATTAATAAAGCTTTGGGTGTAACTTGAAATCCTAGTGAAATCAACCTCAAAGTTATAATAGACTCACTCTACCTTTTATTAGGATCTATAAATTATATCTTCACCTTGGTGTGGAGAGTTCAAGGGAATTACTTGTTAAGAACTATCATCTTTAAGTTTTCCCACTCCATTAATTCCACATTATCATTTTACTATTATTCTTGATCAAAATACATCATTTAGTAACTTCTCCTTCTAAATGGTAGACAAAAATGGTAATATTTCCATTCCTAGAACAATAAATACTGGAAAAGATATTTTTTCCTTGGAGTTGACCCATTTTCAAGAATCATATGGATAAGAATATCCAATAAACGTTTGTGGTTGTTGGCACATAATGGAATTGATGAAAATTTTATCCAACTAAGGTGAATCAGTACATTACACATAGTGGAGGTCATTATTCATAATCTGGAAGAAGTGGTTATATACCACCATAAGGTTTTGAACTAAACTTCCAATTTAACTAGGATTGTTTTTCATAAAATAATTAAATTTTCCATAAAAGGGTTGTTATTAAGGTTTCTATTTGTTCCGACCATTTTCTAAAATAAAAAAAATGTTAGAAAAAATAGAAGTTAATAATGAATGAATAAAGAACTTATTCACATGTGTAAATCATTTCTAAAGTCTTTACCAATGGGATACATGTTTTTATCCTAGGTTATATTTTATCAACTTAATTCCAAAAATAAATAAACCATTATTTTATGCCAACTATAATTATCTATAAATTTTAGACATGATTATCAACTAATTTTTAAGATAAATTTCAACATAATAATAGTAATCTTGAATAAAAAAGTTTTAGTATCTTGGGAAAATTAGGTTCTTAAAAAATAATCATACATAATACATTTAACGTTAATTAATCCTTTAATTAAATTACTATGAATATATTTCATTTTATCCATTGTAAATGTAATTATATAAGGATATACATCAAAGAAAGGGTGAAAAAAATCCCAATAAAGGGATGAATAAAAGGGAAGGAACATGATAAATGAATTATATAATACACGGGTTAGCATATTCATCATCATCATATAATAAGAAAATAATAATTATAAAAATTATGGGACAATAATTTGAAAATTTCTTGGAATGTGGTATATTAATAATAATGAAACATCCAATCTTTATGTTCAAATCCCATACATAGTTTGCGAACAAAGATAACATCTGTTCTTGCATAACATTTTTGTAAAAATCACCATTTCATAAAATTCTAAAAAAAGATAACATCACATTCACACATAGTACACTTAATCTCATGAAATATATCACATTATCCAATGAAATATAGGTATATAAAATTCTGGACCCACTCAACACATCAAAATATGAGCATAATCATGCATGTCACATAGAAAGGAAGCATATTACAATTTTATACTTTTAATAAACTCTATAAAAAGAATGGGTTTCATATAGATGTTGTAAAGAATATTTCAATGAATAAAATTAAATGTTACCAAATAATAAGTGAAAACGTATTTTTGGAAATTGAATATTAGCATAAAAATTTCATGGGTCATGATTCGAAGAGATGATAACTCAAGGTGATAAAATGATATGTTTCGGAAATAACGACATTTTTTTGAAAAAAATAATTTTTGGTAGATTATATATCATATAAAAAAATTAAAAGTTTAAATATTCCCATAATATAAAAGGTAATTAAGTAAAAAATAAATTTATAATGTATTTTAAAAAATCATGTTGAAAATAAGGAGAAACATTTGATGAACCCAAAGATAAAAAGTTTTGTTTGACATTCCCCTTAGGGTATGTCATGTTTTATTCTATCACATTTTTTCGACCTATATAATAAATTTATTTTTCTTAAAACATGAATAAATAAGTGAATAATATTCCATTTTTATTGATTATTTATAATAATTGGAATTTATCTATTATTATTTCATTCTAAGAGATAAATTCTTGATGACATGTTTACTTTTAAATTATCCTGATTTGTTTTGAATTTTTGATCTTTAATATTTGTAATTTATTAGTTTGTAAAAATATTTAAATAATATAATAATAAATTAAAACAGATATATTTAATATCAACTTAAATAGGATAATATTCATTTTTAATATAAATAATATTTATGTGCATCATTATTCATAAACACATTTTTTTTCTTATTTTACAAATTGAACATTATTTCACATTATGATTGTAATTTCATCTTAAAATGATCTATTGCATGGTATATTTTTGTAAACCTACTAAAACACCAAATGGTAATGATTTTACTTTCATATTTAATTTTCAGGTTTCTCATTCCATTGGGAACAATTTATACTTTTGTATTACTTGAAGATTCACATTGGAAGACCACCATTTTGGATATCCAACCTTTGAAATTCAGGGTGATGTAAATTGTGCAGCCGCCCAAAACAATTACTGTAGTGGAAAATATCTAGGCCCAATAATTCCTAATTTTTACCTTAATATATATTAAATTATTATTAACATTTCATAAAAAAGATTCCATAGCGAATTCGTATTTTTAATGTGACTTCCAGGCTGCCCAAGTTGAAGATATAATTCTGGGTCAGATTCTATGGCCCCAAAAAACAGCGCACCATTTCAATCATATCCTGAAAAAAACCATTTTTGGATTATATTTTATAGGATATTATTGTAAATCATAATATAATTTTTTTTTCATCTATGGCTCACCCAAATTCATCCATCTAAAATCTCAGTTCGGTGTGTCTGATTGGTGGACACAAGCTAGCATCCATTTCGAGTCAAAGGTGGAAAAGTCTGAATTCAACAAACTTTCCACCTTCCTAAGCCTACCAACATTAATTGGGGTGACTTCCACTATTGTTTGATCAACCCATGTCTTCAAAAATTCTTATTTAAGATATTGTTGGTGAAAGAGGTGATGATCTATTGTGCTTTGTTTCATTGTAATGTTATTCAACCGATTAGTCTTTGTAACATTCTTATTTTAATTGTAAGTTTCTCAAATTACATTAGCTTCTTTATAGAACTTCTTATACTTTTCATTTTCTGTCATATTTGTTAAAATTTTGATACCGTTTTATCGAGGTGTGAATTTATTCACATAGTGAAGTGAGAAATCCTTCACACAATGGTGGAGTGTTCGTTATTTTATTGTTTTTATCTTTTTAAATTCTTCCCTCATGAGTCTACATACTACTTCCACTAATAGAATAGAATCAATTTATGGATAAACATATTATGTTTTGATCGAAGGGAGTATAAATTGGATCTATTTGATGTTATTTCTTACTCAATAATCATTTAAAAATTTCTTTTATTAACTTTTTTCGTTCAATGATCTTTTGTCTTCCTCTTCCTTATTGAATTTTATCGCCGCACATTTCATGTGCTAAAAAGATAATTTCTCTAGGAGTTCTCATGAATATAATCCTATAATTTTATATGTTATTATCATGTGTATTTGGAGGTGTTAAAACCATATTTTATGCGGTTACATTGATTTCATTGAATAAATCTTTCTCGAGATAATGAAATTGAAATATTCTAAAAAGAAATTGGTCTAATCCACCCTCAAGATATAACCTCTGATCAACTCAATCTATTAATTTTAATTCTATTACAACTATACCTATCCATTAATCCAACCAAAAATTAACCCAAAAGTTTTCCACTTCATATAAAAAAAATCCTTAGAATGTACATGTTTGTAGGTTTCTTCTTTGGTATCTAAGGATTCGAAAACCCAAGCTACACTACAAGAGACCACTTATCCCAAAAAACATGAATAAATTAGGGTGAGATCAAATTGCTATGTCATTGATGGGTACCTAATTTAGTTAACTTGGAAATTCATATCTTGTTCTCACCCCACTTCTCTATTATCACCCCTGATATCATTCTCATGGAAGGTCATTTTGAACAAACCCAAACATAGGGAACCTCTCCCTACATCGACTACCCCACACCAATCATGGTGTAAAATGAATATCCTAATTTTTATTGGTGGTAAAATAAATAACTGATCAAGCCAAAATGTTTTAAATCCTACTATCCATAAAACATTCCAACCTATAATGATTTCCCATACCAACAAGGGCAATATAAACATCCTTCTATGTAATTCCAACAACTTAATTATCATCTTAGAATAGACCATCTGTCTCAACCCCTTGCCCATCCTAATCCCAAACCATTACATGATAAATTGTGTAAAAAATGGAGAGAATGAATTATGAGGTTTCATCCTTGAGATTCGAACGACAAAACATTAAAACGATTATGAAACCCATTCCCAATCAGGTTTTCCAATACCCACCATTCATAGAAGAATCTTGTTATACCCAATCATCTCAAGAAAATGATAAAGAAGAAAAAATTGAATCTAAGAGACTTGAAGAACATTAATTAATTTTTGATGGGTATTTAAATCAAGAGGAAACTGGTTTTTGATTCACAATAGGGAAATTTGACATCATGGATTTAGTGTCCTAAATATTTCTCCATTGATGATTCTTTAGAACCAAAAATCACTTAACGATTGGGAGAAATAAAAAAGTTAAAGTATATATCCATTCTTGAAACTAATATGTCCAATTTGGTGGTTCAATATTCTGTTGAAAATCAACCAAGTCTTTTGATAAAATTTGAAAATGGAATTGACTTTGATTCAATGTCCCAACCTATGTTTGAATCTGTTAGCCAACACGAGCTCAAATTTAAAGTCCATACATCCCTTCTCAAGTATTCTGTTATATGTGATAATCAAAAAAATTTGTCATCACTTTATCCTCTCTCAATTCTAATGATAAAAAAATTCTCCATGATGTCTTAATAAAAATTAAAATATCAATTGGATGGACGGTTTTCAATATTCCTAGGATTATCCCATTTAATGAGACCTATATTATTCTTGAATCAATATCCATACATTCCTGCCCAACCCAATGGAGACCCAATAATTATATAATTTAAGTGTTGAATAATATAATCTTAAATATGATGAAAGTTTGTATTGGGTGCATTGTAGGTTTCATGTCTAGTTAATGACAGAAAAATAAGCGCTTTCTAGGAGGAAACCTGGCTTCTGTGTTGATTTTTTTATTTTTTATTTTTTTTTGTGTTTGTAGGATTTCAAAAACAAATGAAATAAAAAATTAAAATAAAAAACAATATTTTTGTGAAAAAGGCCACACCCTAGGTCATGGGGATAAACTCATCGCGACCTGCGAATCCACGAGACTCAAACCTGTGACAGAAGGGAGATAGAAGAGTGCACCAACAACTAACCTATAGATTATAGTGATTTATTATTCTATTTTAATTATAGATATACTTATATTTTAAATTTATTTAATTATATACATATACATATACATATACACACACACACACACACATATATATATATATAATTTCATTAATTTTATTTTTTATTTGTTCCTAGTATCAGTCTTTTGTGTGCTAAAATAAATAGGTACTTTTCCCTTGCCTTTTGTCTTTGTTTTTAGTTAAAGGAACCCCTTGGGGTTTCAATATTGCTCTAATTTCATTTGAGTGTGATATTTAGAAGAAAAAAAAGTTTTGGTTTTTCAATGGAACCAATTTCCATCAATAGTTCAAACACAGTCCCCAATCATCCATTAGAAGCATGATTATGACTAGGAGATAAAATGCATAATCAGGAGCAACATTGTAACAGCCTGAGATTTTATGAAAAGTATTCCTTTTAATATTATTAATGTCTTGTGTTGTACGCTACACCAAAAGGAGCTTGCACAACACGCATCCTTGACTTGCCTTTCATTACACGCAATCACGACCTTCCTTGATAGCGTGTGTAGTACGCAATACCGAATTTTACTAAACAACGATATGCTATTAAAATATTATTAAAACTAACCGTTATGAATAGTAATAACCACTTTTTGAAATTTTGTAAATTCTATTTTTCAAAATGGACTTCACTTTTGGATTAGGAATATCGAAATTAGCTTAGGGTGAAATTTTGGTACTTTTCGGATAACTTTCATATTCTGATGAATAGTGAAAATTACTAAATTTTAATTAAAAAACAACTTTTTCAATCGAAATAATTAATAGTGATAAATTATTAATTTTAGTAGTTTTAAAGTATATTTAGAATATATTTTTACAATTTAATACAATAATGGTCATTGGATGTAATTTCACATTTAAACCACTTATAAACAAGTTTCAATCATTTGATATTTATTATCTCTTAAAAACACGCTATTTGTTTTAACAGCGGGATTTAATTATAAAATTAATTAATGCAACTTCTATGTTATGAATTTGGTAAAATAGACTTCATTTTTGAATTCGGAATATGAAATATAGCTTAGGATGAAATTTTGGAATTGTTCTGAAAAACATCAATTTTTGATGAATAGTGAAACTACTAAGTGGTAGTTAAAAAAACTGAATTTTTCATAAAACTTAATTTTACCGCTTCTGTGAATGGAATTTCGAAAATCCGAGAGACACGGTTAATATCAAGGACTAAAATGTGGTTCAATGAGATGAAAATAATTTTTGGTGAATAGTAACTTTTTACTTTTTTTTACCGCGGTTAATAGTAAATAGGGTAACTAAGGGTAAATATGATATTACTATAACCCTAACACATGTCCTAATTCTATTGGATAAGTGTAATTCGACCAAAAACAAACTTAGGAATAAAATATGACCATTTAGGCCCACTTGGATTAGATTAGGACATTTATTATTAATTTATTTAAAGAAGGGTTAAAATAGTTAAAATCAAAGTTTAATAAGTAAATCATTTTTAATATGGGGTTATACATAAGATAAATTCGATTATAAATATTAATTAGAAAGATAAAAAAATTTCCTACATAATGATATTTTATTTATAATTTTTAGACTTTAAATAAATTAATCTATTTATGACACAACGATGATGCAGTAATTACCCTTTTAAGGAAATGTTAACATAATTGATGTTATAAATGCCCAAATAAATGTAAATTGAGGCTTTTTATGAATTCCACTAATTTTCTAGGTTACCATGATATATTAGTGTTGATTTAATCAACTTGGTTCGAACATATAATTCTGTTATTACTTTCACAAAAATCATATATCAAATAGTGTCAAAATTGACACAAAATAGTTTTTAAATAAAATATTATATTATTAATTGTTATTTTATTCATAAAAATCTAAGGTTCGTCCAAATTACTTAGATAAGGATATATATGTTAATAATAAAAAATTTGGGGTTCGTTTGGCATGTTATAGTAAGTGTATTAACCATATAGTGTAAGAAAACAAAAAGACACGGTAAAAGTTAAATTATTTAACTTAGAGTTAAATCTAATTGATAAGGTTAAAATAATAACCTAAACTTGTCTAAATTCTATTGGTTGATAGGATTTCGACTCATCCCCACTTTAGCTTCGAAATAAGACCCTTTGGAACCATTATAAACCGATTTTGACTTTAATATAAAATAATATTTTGAGATATTCCTAAGGTGCCCCTCTCCTCCCTTATAAAAGGACACCTCCTCCCCCTCCTCCTCACACCAATTTGAGCACTCAAGCTCGGCCAACCCCTGCCAAAATCCCTTCTCCACTTACCTAGAATAATCCTAGAGGCCCTGGTCCTCTTCAAAGACCAATCTTAGTTCCCTAAGTGGAGGATTCAAAGAGGCGTTTCAAAGAAGAGGTAATATCCATTACCGATCTTTTCAATTTCTTTCTTCTTAAACTTCTTCTTCTTTAGTTGTTTCATGACAAAGTAATAACATCAGTATTACTTACATACTTATATGTTATTATAAATATGAAACAACCCTAATTCACCTTCTATCCATCCTACGGAAAAATGAAATCACCGCGCGTGCGTACGTACGGAATACCGTCTCCACGCCGTGGTGTTATCTATTTTCCACCACCACCTTAATAGGATGGGTATAATGGTGTAATGAGTAACTATATATGATTATTATAAAGTAATATTGATAATGAAATAGTCTACATACACTTCAACACAATTCCACGACCATGGGAACGATATCATCGCTCGTGCCTACGTACGGACTACCGTCTCCACGACGCGATGAGATTCATTCTCAATGATTAACCATTCATGAATGATTATAAAGTATATATAATAAGTACTAATGAAATATATGACATAATAATGATACTGGATTTATGTAAATTTATATGTATGTCATCTACTTAATTCCATTCACTTCAATAAGGAAACGAAAACAGCGTTCATGCGTACGTACGGACTACCGTCTCCATGAACGGTGTATTTCATTCCATTTATCGATATATATATATATATATATATATTATGAATATATATTATATATAAATCATGTTTTACATTCTGGATATAAGTAATCATGATCCAAGTAATCATATTAATAATTACAAGTTAAAAACACGAACGACAAATGAGACGATTTTACACAAAACGCTACTTTAACATGAATTTACAAAAGCATGGGTAATATAAAGTCATAAGTGGACCATATATGATATAATAACAATGAATATGATTCTGGAATAAGTCAATAACATGATTTAAATCATTATACAGGAGGTTCGGACACTTACAAAGCAAGTCGGACCTAAGGTAAGGGAAATATCACAATCTCATTTTTATCCGAGATTGTTTATTCGTAAGTATTTACTGGGGTGTATTTTATCATCCACATCCATGTTTCATCAATATGTAATATTATTTCCATCCACTTAAAATAGTTTAAATCCAATTTTTACCCTTCGGTGAGTTTTTAGTAAAGAATATGAAAGGAATCTTTTGTCGTTTTTTCGTACGAGGTACTTTTTGACTTTTCTGAAAAAAGTACAAAGAATGTTTTTTTAACTTATACGGCATGAATGGATTTTTAAAACATTATTTCCAAGAAGCTTCCTTTACAAGTTTTCAAGTTTATTTTTAATCAACTTCTTTTATTTTAAAGTCGTATGACATGTTATGAAAGGAAAAATGTTTTTGAAGTAGAAACGATATTTTCCTCAAGAATGGAGTTCAAGTATTTTATCAAAATTATTTTCCATCTAAGATAATAAAAGGGTTCTGTTTTTATCCCTATTATTACATGGATTTGATTATGTTGTGATGGAAATATTTTTATGAATTCCTTTATCTTATATGAATTGTTTTATGATGTCATGTTGTTTAAGAATCCCATTTTTATTACATGGGTTACGCTATGATGTATGGTTTAGGATTATGTGGCACACATAAGAAAGGATTCATTATAAGATGGGTGGGACCTATATCTCCCTCCAATGCATTGGGTAAAGATTTTATATCTCATGAGATAGACATGGCTGAAATGGTAGGTTATACCGGTTCAGTGAAACAGGACTGAAACGAGGGTTACTCGATTCAGAAATGGACTTTGTCAACTAAGATAGTCTTGGAAATGAGTCTTGACTAATAAGATATGATTCTCTATAAAAATGTGTGTATACCACAAAGTTTAATGTTTTAAGTTATGATTATTGTGATTATATTTCACTGCCATGATTTACCCCATGTTATGAAATTATGATCTCTTTTGCAGGTTAAGATTTCTAAAAGTTATGTGCTTATGTATATGATGCGATTGATATTTATTTTGTTTACCCTTACTGAGCATTTGAGCTCACCCTTTTATGTTTTCTTTTACCCAGGATATAAAGAAAGGTTTTAGGTATAAAAAAAGGAAGATCTTTATGGGAGATGTTGAAGATCTTTCACCAGGATTAGAAGATTATATTCCGAGTTTCCAAAGACACTAAACTATTACGATCCTTGTGTGTGTGTTTTTGTAATGTACTAAGTATTCCGCAAAAGTAATGTAATGTCCATGTACGTTAAGCTTCGGGTCTCTACAGTTGGTATCAGAGGAAAGGTTTAGTCAACCTTTGGAAACTAGGATGCGATAACTTTAGTGAAATCCCTAGAGATATTTATAAGGTTTGTCTAGGGATGTCCCTAAGGATAAGTATACGTATAGGATACAGTCCTATTACTACGGTAATGATCTTAGAATTTAACCTAAGAAGTTAGATATTGAGGATACTCCCCCTTTACACTGTTGTTTTCCCTAGCATGATTTTTGCCTCTCACACTATTCTTTTTGGGTTTTAGACGATGGATGGAACCCGAAGAAACCGTGTTGATCAATGCAATGGACAATGCAATGATTGCCCTCCTGAACAAACAAATGTTATGGGAGATAGAGTGAAAAATCTTATTTCTATACTTACACAAGCTATGAATCATTCTGGACTTCCAAATGAACAGAGAAGGGAACAATATTCTATTGAGTCCTTCATGAGGCAACGCCCACCTTATTTCAATGGGTCTTCTGATCCACTTGTTTCTGAACAATGGATCAGTACCACTGAAAAGATATTTTCAGTTCTTCAATGATCTGAACATGATAAAGTCATCTTAGCAGTATATCGTTTGGAAGGTGAAGCTGATCAATGGTGGAATCTTATCAAGAATATGAGGCCAAGAGATGAAATTGAGTCCATGGAATGGGATGAGTTCAAGAACTTGTTTTTCAGTAAGTACTTCCCTCGTATTCTTCGAACAAAGATGGAAAAGGAGTTTCTTGAACTAAAGCAAAAGGATGATGAATCTGTTGGTATATACGAAGCGAATTTTACAAGACTTGCAAGGTATGCATCTGGCATTATCATCCAACCTGAAAGTAAAGTTGATCGATTTTTCAGTGGCTTAAAACCAAGTCTTCGAAGGGAATTAGCTATAAGAGACTTCAGTAGCTATGAAGAAATTGTGCGTTGTGCTATCAAGGTAGAAATGGAAGTTGGTGTTACATATCCATCTCATGGTTTTGACAAGAAACGAAAGATGGAGTTCAAGGAGAATTCTCAGAATAATGGTGAAAAGAAGATGAATGTTTCCTTATGCTCAAAGTGTGGAAAGAAGCATGGTGGAGATTGTCTTAAAGGGTCTAGAAAATGTTTTAAGTGTGTAAAAGAAGGTCATCGAGCAGCTGAGTGTCGAGGTAATGGAAAAAGGGTTTTTAATGATGTGAATAAAGAAAACACTGCAGAGAATGCACCACCAACACTTCAATGCTTCAAGTGCAAGGAGATGGGACATTATGCCAATAAATGCCCTAATCCAAGGGTTAGTGATGATCGACATGAGCAACAACTTAAGGCAAAGGACAAAGGGAAGTCACATGCGATCACAATTGGCGATGTTGAATATGACAACGATGTGGTGGAATGATTAAGTGTTTATGTAATGGGATTCCAAAATAATGTTGTATCATGGAGTATTGGAATATCTATGTATTGGTCTAATGTGGTATTCAAAGTGATTGAGATATTTTTGGAAATAAGATGATATGCACATAATGAAGGGAAAATGAGAAAATGAAATGTTTAACAGTATTCATGAGCTCATGATTGATATAAGGACTAAGTGATATCATGGTTTGAGTATATAGAATTTTGAGGATTTTGGTATATGGAAAGTGTTAACTTTTAACTGCATTCAAGTTTTCACTATGGTTCAATGGGTATTCAAGAGAGTACAAGATTAAGGCCTTTGAATGTTTGGAATGTGACCAATAAGATATATCTTATGATATATGGGGATCAATGATGGTATTAAATCTCTGAGAGTGGACGACAATATTATGGATAATCCTAAAGATTGGAATGGTTTATGTTGGACATAAGTTAGTATTATTGATGGGATGTTATAGTAAAATAGCTTTAGAAAAAGGACAACCTGCAGGACGGGCGACAACCCATCGCGTCAGACAAGTCTCTGGGAATCGAACTCACAACCGAAGTGCGACTGGCCTTTATCACCTACCACTGGCCTACAGGAAGTCCCTATTTAGTAGAAACTAGTTTTATTATATTAAGTAGTATGATATATGAAGTATAAGTCCATTTTAGGAACCATATATGATTAATCTCACTATAGATCGACTTATGTATATAATTTTTGCTAAACTTTTGTTTGAGACAGATGGAATGACCCGTCATTCTATCACATGATCTGCTAACACTTCACGAATAACAAATTCAACTTCATTTATTTAAGAGATAAAGTGGAAATTGTCCAAGGCACGAACAATAGTGAGATTGTACCAAAATAAAGTAAGTATTTATTCTAATTCAAATTCTTCAACTTTAGGGAAATGATCCTGAAAACCAAAAATGTTGTCCTAGTGATCTTATACCTGATTAATCAGTTGGTACCTTATATCATCACAAATCTATGGATTTGTGATTACTGGCTTTTCCATAGCCATGTTCTCTACCACTCTCCATCAGAACATGATGGTTAGATTTCTCTTCCATATCCATATTTTCACCTATGTGGAAACCCAGTGATTAGTTTATTTGGGTAATCGTTACATTTCATACTTTAGTTTTTAAAGCCAAGTTTTGGTATTCTTTTTTTTACGATGTGGGTTTCTATTAAAGAAACTTTCGAATAGTAAACCATTTATAACCCCGACGAATTTCGAGGGAGAAATTCATTTTAAGGGGGGTAGAATGTAACAGCCTGATATTTTATGAAAAGTATTCTTTTTAATATTATTAATGTCTTGTGTTGTACGCTACACCAAAAGGAGAATGAACAACACGCATCCTTGACTTGCCTTTCATTACACGCAATCACAACCTTCCTTGATAGCGTGTGTAGTACGCAATACCGAGTTTTACTAAACAACGATATGCTATTAAAATATTATTAAAACTAACCGTTATGAATAGTAATAACCACTTTTTGAAATTTTGTAAATTCTATTTTTCAAAATGGACTTCACTTTTGGATTCGGAATATCGAAATTAGCTTAGGGTGAAATTTTGGTACTTTTCGGATAACTTTCATATTCTGATGAATAGTGAAAATTACTAAATTTTAATTAAAAACAACTTTTTCAATCGAAATAATTAATAGTGATAAATTATTAATTTTAGTAGTTTTAAATTATATTTAGAATATATTTTTACAATTTAATACAATAATGGTCATTGGATGTAATTTCACATTTAAACCACTTATAAACAAGTTTCAATCTTTTGATATTTATTATCTCTTAAAAACACGCTATTTGTTCTAACAGCGGGATTTAATTATAAAATTAATTAATGAAACTTCTATGTTATGAATTTGGTAAAATAGAATTCATTTTTGAATTCGGAATATGAAATATAGCTTAGGATGAAATTTTGGCATTGTTCTGAAAAACATCAATTTTTATGAATAGTGAAACTACTAAGTGGTAGTTAAAAAAACTGAATTTTTCATAAAACTGAATTTTACCGCTTCTGTGAATGGAATTTCGAAAATATGAGAGACACGGTTAATATCAAGGACTAAAATGTGGTTCAATGAGATGAAAATAATTTTTGGTGAATAGTAACTTTTTACTTTTTTTTATCGCGGTTAATAGTAAATAGGGTAACTAAGGGTAAATATGATATTACTATTACCCTAACACATGTCCTAATTCTATTGGATAAGTGTAATTCGACCAAAAACAAACTTAGGAATAAAATATGACCATTTAGGCCCACTTGGATTAGATTAGGACATTTATTATTAATTTATTTAAAGAAGGGTTAAAATAGTTAAAATCAAAGTTTAATAAGTAAATCATTTTTAATATGGGGTTATACATAAGATAAATTCGATTATAAATATTCATTAGAAAGATAAAAATATTTCCTACATAATGATATTTTATTTATAATTTTTAGACTTTAAATAAATTAATTTATTTATGACACAACGATGATGCAGTAATTACCCTTTTAAGGAAATGTTAACATAATTGATGTTATAAATGCCCAAATAAATGTAAATTGAGGCTTTTTATGAATTCCACTAATTTTCTAGGTTACTATGATATATTAGTGTTGATTTAATCAACTTGGTTCGAACATATAATTCTGTTATGACTTTCACAAAAATCATATATCAAATAGTGTCAAAATTGACACAAAATAGTTTTTAAATCAAATATTATATTATTAATTGTTATTTTATTCCTAAAAATATAAGGTTCGGCCAAATGACTTAGATAAGGATATATATATTAATAATAAACAATTTGGGGTTCTTTGGGCATGTTATAGTAAGTGTATTAACCATATAGTGTAAGAAAACAAAAAGACACGGTAAAAGTTAAATTATTTAACTTAGAGTTAAATCTAATTGATAAGGTTAAAATAATAACCTAAACTTGTCTAAATCTTATTGGTTGATATGATTTCGACCCATCCCCACTTTATCTTCGAAATAAGACCCTTTGGAACCATTATAAACTGATTTTGACTTTAATATAAAATAATATTTTGAGATATTCCTAAGGTGCCCCTCTCCTCCCTTATAAAAGGACACCTCCTACCCCTCCTCCTCACACCAATTTGAGCACTCAAGCTCGGAAAACCCCTGCAAAAATCCCTTCTCCACTTCCCTAGAATAATCCTAGAGGCCCTGGTCTTCTTCAAAGACCAATCTTAGTTCCCTAAGTGGAGGATTCAAAGAGGCGTTTCAAAGAAGAGGTAATATCCATTACCGATCTTTTCAATTTCTTTCTTCTTAAACTTCTTCTTCTTTAGTTGTTTCATGACAAAGTAATAACATCAGTATTACTTACATACTGATATGTTATTATAAATATGAAACAACCCTAATTCACCTTCTATCCATCCTACGGAAAAATGAAATCACCGCGCGTGCGTACGTACGGAATACCGTCTCCACGCCGTGGTGTAATCTATTTTCCACCACCAACTTAATAGGATGGGTATAATGGTGTAATGAGTAACTATATATGATTATTATAAAGTAATATTGATACTGAAATAGTCTACATACACTTCAACACAATTCCACGACCATGGGAACGATATCACCGCTCGTGCGTACGTACGGACTACCGTCTCCACGACGCGATGAGATTCATTCTCAATGATTAACCATTCATGAGTGATTATAAAGTATATATAATAAGTACTAATGAAATATATGACATAATAATGATACTGGATTTATGTAAATTTATATGTATGTCATCTACTTAATTCCATTCACTTCAATAAGGAAACGAAAACAGCGTTCATGCGTACGTACGGACTACCGTCTCCATGAACGGTGTATTTCATTCCATTTATCGATATTATATATATATATATATATTATGAATATATATTATATATAAATCATGTTTTACATTCTGGATATAAGTAATCATGATCCAAGTAATCATATTAATAATTACAAGTTAAAAACACGAACGACAAATGAGACGATTTTACGCAAAACGCTACTTTAACATGAATTTACAAAAGCATGGGTAATATAAAGTCATAAGTGGACCATATATGATATAATAACAATGAATATGATTCTGGAATAAGTCAATAACATGATTTAAATCATTATACAGGAGGTTCAGACACTTACAAAGCAAGTCGGACCTAAGGTAAGGGAAATATCACAATCTCATTTTTATCCGAGATTGTTTATTCGTAAGTATTTACTGGGGTGTATTTTATCATCCACATCCATGTTTCATCAATATGTAATATTATTTCCATCCACTTAAAATAGTTTAAATCCAATTTTTACCCTTCGGTGAGTTTTTAGTAAAGAATATGAAAGGAATCTTTTGTCGTTTTTTCGTACGAGGTACTTTTTGACTTTTCTGACAAAAGTACAAAGAATGTTTTTTTAACTTATACGGCATGAATGGATTTTTAAAACATTATTTCCAAGAAGCTTCCTTTTCAAGTTTTCAAGTTTATTTTTAATCAACTTCTATTATTTTAAAGTCGTATGACATGTTATGAAAGGAAAAATGTTTTTGAAGTAGAAAGGATATTTTCCTCAAGAATGGAGTTCAAGTATTTTATCAAAATTATTTTCCATCTAAGATAATAAAAGGGTTCTGTTTTTATCCCTATTATTACATGGATTTTATTATATTGTGATGGAAATATTTTTATGGATTCCTTTATCTTATATGAATTGTTTGATGATGTCATGTTGTTTAAGAATCCCATTTTTATTACATGGGTTACGCTATGATGTATGGTTTATGATTATGTGGCACACATAAGAAATGATTCATTATAAGATGGGTGGGACCTATATCTCCCTCCAATGCATTGGGTAAAGATTTTATATCTCATGAGATAGACATGGCTGAAATGGTATGTTATACCGGTTCAGTGAAACAGGACTGAAACGAGGGTTACTCGATTCAGAAATGGACTTTGTCCACTAAGATAGTCTTGGAAATGAGTCTTGACAAATAAGATATGATTCTCTATGATTATGTGTGTATGACACAAAGTTTAATGTTTTAAGTTATGATTATTGTGATTACATTTCACTGCCATGATTTACCCCATGTTATGAAATTATGATCTCTTTTGCAGGTTAAGATTTCTAAAAGTTATGTGCTTATGTATATGATGCGATTGATATTTCTTTTGTTTACCCTTACTGAGCATTTGAGCTCACCCTTTTATGTTTTCTTTTACCCAGGATATAAAGAAAGGTTTTAGGTATAAAAAAAGGAAGATCTTTATGGGAGATGTTGAAGATCTTTCACCAGGATTAGAAGATTATATTCCGAGTTTCCAAAGACACTAAACTATTACGATCCTTGTGTGTGTGTTTTTGTAATGTACTAAGTATTCCGCAAAAGTAATGTAATGTCCATGTGTGTTAAGCTTCAGGTCTCTACAAACATGAACTTCAAATTCCAACACTATGCGACTTTTTTCCTCTCTTTGTTGACACAAAATTCTTTTTGTAAATCCTCCTCTCTACCTATATACCCTTATTAATTTTCTTCTCTTTAAACAATGATTATAGTGTTATTTTATGTTTTAAGGTTATGAAATTAAAAATTTCTTTTGTGTGCAAAAAACAATTACAACATAAAAAAAACATGTTCTGAAAGAAATGCATGAAAGGAGAAATTACATTAACCATGAGAATGATAATACAAATTGAATTCTTTGAAATTAAATATCAAATAATTTTTCATGCCATGATTCTCATTTAAATTAATTTTTATGTTCATGAGCATAAGTTTTGGAATGTACGATTGTCTAATGTTATTTTTCCCTATTTATATTTTCATCCATTTAAAAAAACATAAGGCATGCACTTTTGATTGTGGGGGTATTATTTTGAGTTCTTGGGTTCTAGTAATAAATGGCATAGGTTTAGTGATCATTTTAATTTTAACACGAGTATTCAATAAAGTTAATCAATAAAAATAAATTGGGCATAGTGCAATGGACTAACATAATGCGTGGCTTTCGATAGTTGGGAATCGTGACTCCATAGTTTTTTTGCTAGATTTAGAAATTTTATCTCTATTTGTGGTAATTTTAATTTTTTTAATGACTAAACCTGAGATGATTACCAATTATGCGAGCTTCACTTGGTGCCCTAAGGAATTTGAGTCTGGGAGTCATTTGAAAAGTCTCGCTACATGGGTTGACTCGATTGAGTTCAATTTCAAATACCATGGAAAAATTATGAAAAAAACAAAAAAACAAAAAACAAAAAAACAAAAATAAAAAAATAAACACTCATATTAAATTTAAAATTTGATTCCACCTAGTGCTTTCACCATTTTTCCATTGAATAAAGATGAACCCCCATGTCTATTTTGACACACAAGACATCATCATGCTTCATTAAGATTGGATGAAATGTGGCAATGAAATTATAAAAAGGAATATACTTGTTATGGGATATACATATGGAACTATCTTGTTTTAAATGATTTTGATGGGTTTCATAATTTTTTGGCATGAGGTCTTTTGGTGAGCATTATGTATTAAAATGTTTTTCAAAAATGGAATTTGAATTTAATATTTTTGAGATAACCATTTCTCAGGACTAGAAACAATCAATTTGGGGGTGTGATTAACCACTTATATAGAATAATTTTCTTTATAATATATATAATATTCATTTTGATCATTATTCATAATCACCATTTTTAGTTCAATTTACAAATTAAACATTATTTCATATTTTGATTGCAATTCCTTCTTAAAATGCACTATTGCGTAGTACATTTATTAATATATCCTAAAACACAAAATTGTAATGATTTTAATATCATATTTAATTTTCAGGTTTATCATTATATTGGGAACAATTCATAATTTTGCAGTATGTGAAGATTGACATTGGAAGACCACCGTTTTGGACATTCAACCCAAGAAATTTTAGATGAAGTAAACTAGACAACAACCCAATAAAATTACTGTATAGAACAATATCCAGCTCAATGATTCTTAATATTTAACTAAAGATATATTAAATGATGAGGAACATTTTATCTGAATGTTTCTAGAGCTAGTTCGTATGTTTTATGGGATTTACATGTGTCCCAAGTTGAAGATACAATTATAGGCCAGATTCTGTGGCCCAGAAACACATCCCACCATTTCAATCATATATCAAAACCCAAAAATCATTTTGGGTTTATATTTTACAGGATATCATGGTGCATCTAAATATCTATTTTTTTCTTCTATGTACCACCAAAATTCTTCCATACAGAAGCTCATTGTTGTGCCTCTGTTTCGTGGATGCAAGACGACATACATTTTGTGTCAAGGGTGGAAAAGTCCAAATTCCACAAACAATCCACCCAACTAGGCCTACCACCATTTATTGGGATGAATAAAACTATTTGAGGCTCGACCCAAAGCTCCAGAAATTACTATTTAAGGTATTGGTGGTGAATGAGTTTATGATATATTGCACTTGGTTTCATTGTAATGTTATTCTGCTGATTTGTCATTGTAGCATTATTTTTCAATTGTAAGCTGATCAAATCACATTATATTCTTTATAAAACTTAATTTTATTACCATTTTATATTATTTTTATTAACTTTTTGATAATTTTTTATGAAGGTGTTAATTTATTCACATATAAAAGAGATAAATCCTTCACACAATGGTGGAGTGTTTATTATTTTATTGTTTTTCTCTTCTTAAATTCCTCTATCATGAGTCTAATTCCCACTTACAATGATAGAATAACATCCATGGAGGGCTAAACCACATATGGGTAGATACAAGGTAGTACCAAGGGGGTGGATTATATTTTATTTCTTACTCAATAATCATTTTAAAACTTCTTTTATTTTTATTTTTCATTCAATGATATTTTCTCTTCCTTTTCATTATTGAATTTTATTGTCACACTTATCATGTAACAATAAGATCCTATACCAAGGAGTGCTCATGAATATTATACTCCAAGTGTATAGTTGATTAGAATGTGTATTTGAAGGTGTTAAACCATTATGTTATGAGGGTACATCAGTTTCATTGAATGAATCTTTCTCGAGTGAATGATGTTGAAATATTCTAAAAAGGAATTCATCTAATCTACCACCAATCAATAAACTAAGATAAAATTATTATCTTCATTTGAATTATCTTATATCTATAGTTCTTATAGTAATCCAACCAAAAATAAACCCCAAATCTGGCCACTTCATATCCAAAATATATCCATATAATGCATGTGTTTGTAGGTTTCTTCTTAAATCTCTGCTGATTCGACAACCCAAGATACACTACAAGTGAACTATTATCCCTAAAAACATGGGTAAATTTGGGTGAGATAATTTTTTTTATGGTTTACAGGGACCTAAGTAAGTTAACTTGGACACTCACATATTATTATCACCCCACATATCAGTTCTCTCCCACAATATCATTCTCATGGAAGGCCATTTTGAACATACCCAAACATAGGGAACCTCTCCCTACATCGAATTCCCCCACAACAATTTTGATGTATAATGACCATCCTAGTTTCTATTGGAGGGAAAATATACAACCTATTGAGCCATAATGTTTTAACTCTCATTCTCTACAATACATTCCAACCTTTAATGAGTTCAATCCCCAACAAGACCAAATAAGAAAATCCTCTTTTGGAATTCCTACATCTTAATTATAATCCTAGAATAGACCATATATCTCAAACCCATTATCATCCTGATCCACAACCATTTCTTGATTAATTTTTTCTAAAAAAACGAGAGAATGAATTATGAGGTTTCATCCTTGAGACTATAACCACAAAGCATTGTAGCGGTTATGAACCAATTCCCGTACAGGTTGTCCATTCCTCATCATTCATAGAAGAATCGTTTTACACAAAAACATCACATGAAAATGATAATGAAACATTCTTTGAATATAAGGGACCTAAAGAATATGATGTAATTTTTTACGGGTGTTTAAATCAAGAGGAAAGTGATTTTTGTTTTGTATTCACAAAAGAAAAAATTGACATCATGGATTGTGTGTCATTAATATTACTGCATTGATGATTTTTCAAAACCAAAAATCACTAATCCATTGAAATAAATAAAAAAGTTCAAGTCTATATCTATTTCTGAAACTGATATTTTCAATTTCTTGGTTGAATATTTTGTTCTAAAGAAACCACGTTTGTTGAGAAATTTTGATAATGAAATTTAGTTTGATTTAATGTCCCAACCTTTGTTTGAATCTATTAGCCAACCCGAGCTCAAATTCATGGTCCATTCATCCTCTCTCAAGTATTCCGTTATAGGGTATAATAAAAAAAAATTCACCATTTTACCCAATCTCAATTATAATTATAAGAAAATTTTCCATGATGTCTTAAGAAAGATTAAAAAAGAATTTGGATAGACCCAATTCGATATTCCTAGGATTATCCCATTTGGTGGGACCTATATTATTCTAGAATCAATTACCAAACATTCCCACCAAACCCAATAGGGAATCAATCATTATATAATCTATTTATTGAAAAATATAATCTTTAATATGATAAAATTTTGTGTTGGGTATGTTTGGGGGTTCATGTCGAGCTAACGAAAGTAATAAAATCGCTTTTCAGGAGGCAACCCAACTTCTATATTGATTTTATTTAATTTAATTTAATTTAATTTTAGTTTTGTGTTTTTTTAGGTTTTCAAAAAAAATGAAAACAAATTAAAATTTAAAATGAATCAATTTTTTTCTCAAAATTCCACTCTATAGGTCATGGGGAAAACCTCACCGCGGCTGTTGAAGTCACGGGACTCGAACCCATGACCGAAGGGAGACAAGGGGGTATGCCTACCACTAACTTATGGATTATAGTTCCTAATTTTTTCTATTTTCATTATATATTTACTTATTTTTGAAATATATATATATATATATATATTAATGTATACTTGTTAATAGTATGGGACTTTTTGTATGCTAAAATAAATAGATACTTTTTTCCCTTTCCTTTTGTCATTGTTTTTAGTTAAGGGAACCCCTTTGGGTTTCCACTATGCTCTAATGTTGTTTGAGTGTGATATTTAGAAGCATAAGAAGTTGTGTGCTTTCAACGGATCCCAATTCCATCAAGAATACCAAACCATTCCCCAATCATCATTGAGGACAATGCATGTGGCATGGAGATCAAAGGAGTAATCAAGAGAAATATGAACTTCAACTCCAAACACTAGGTGACTTTGTTCCCCTCTTTGTTAACTCAAATTCCTTTTACAAATCCTCCACTATAACTCTATCCGATTCTAATTTTTTTTGATAAACACTGGGGAAAAACTTATTTTATATTGGGGGAGATTAAATAAAAAATTCCTTTTGGGTGCATAAAAAGTAAAAAAAATTAAAAAAAACATTTTTTTGGAGAAAAACGGTATGGAAGGGGAAATTCAGTGAACATTAAACATGATAATACAAATTTCATTCTTTAAAATTGAATATAAAATAATTTTTCATTCCTTGATTTGATTTTGATGCAATTTTATGATCATGAGAATAGATTTTGGAATGTGTGGTCGTCCGATGTGATTTTTTACCATTTTTAATTTCATCTATTTAGGAAACACAACACACATCCTTTCAATTTTGGGGTGTTAGTTTTAGTTCTTGGGTCCCATAATAAATGGCATAGGTATGGTTATTTTTTTAATTTTAATAGTAGTATTCAAAAAAATCAATCAAAAAAATGAAACAAAAAAATAAAACAAAAATGAATTATACGTAGAGCAATGGACTGACCTAATATGTGTCTTTTGGAACTTGGGATCGTGAATCCATATTTTTGGCCCATATTTGAGTATTTTATCTCAATTTGTGGTAATTTGAATTTTTTTGATTGAGTAAACTTGAAATGATGCCTGAGTATTTGAGCTTCACTTGGTTCTCTAAGGACTTAGAGCCTAAGAGTCATTTGAAAAGTCTTTATACATGAGTTGACTTGATGGAGTTCAATTTCCAATACCATGGAAATAATACAACAAAAAAGCACAAAAAAAATAATACTCTTCTTAATATTAAAATGTGATTCCACCTAGTGGTTTAATATTTTCTCTTATGGAATAAAGATGAACCCCATGTCTATTATGAGCACAACACGTCATCGTGCTTAATTAAAATAGGATGAAATTTGGTGATGAATTTGAAAAATATAATGGGATTTGGATTTGGATATTCCTATAGAACTATATTGTTTTAAATGATTTTGGTAGTTTTCATAATTGTTTTGTATGAGGTCTTTTGGTGACCATTTTGGACTAAAATGTTTTTGGAAAATGGAATTCGAAGTTCATATTTTTGAGGTACACTTTACTCAGGACTAGAAAAACACAAGTTGGGGGGGTGATTAGTCACTTAAGTAGGATAATATTCATTTGTCATATATATATAATATCCATGTTCCTCATTATTAATAAAAACCATTTTTAGTGCATTCTAAAAATTATATATTATTTCTCATTATGATTGTAATTCCTTATTAAAATAAACTATTTCATGATACATTTGTGAACCCCTCATAAAACAACAAATCTTCATGATTTTTCCTTAATATTTAATTTTCACGTTTCTCATTATATAGGTAATAATTCATTCTTTTGGATTACTTTTAGATTCACACTGGAAGACCACCACTTTGGACATTCAACCTAGGAAGGTCTGGGTGATGTAAATTAGACATCAACCCAACAACATTACTATAGAGGAAAATATATAGGCCCAATTATTATTAAAATTTAATTTAATATAGATAAAATTATTAAAAACATTTAATCCAGTAGTTTCCACATCTAATTTTTTTGTTTAAAGGGAGTTCTAAGCTTCCCAAGTTGAAGATACAATTCTTGGACAAATTCTTCGGCCTAGAAGAACATCCCCCCATTTCAATAATATACCAAAATAAATCATTTTGAGATTAATTTTTATAGGCTATCAGGGGATATATGAATCCAGTTTTTTATTCTATGGGACAACCAAATTATTCCATCTAGAAGCTTATTTCAGCACCTTTATTTGGTGGATGAAAGATGGCTGCCATTTCTGGTCAAGGGTGGTAAAGTCCAAATTCCAAAAACATTCCACCCACAGGGGCCTACCACCACTAATTGGGGGTAACTTCAACTATTGAAGGATCTACCCAAGGCTTCAAAATTTACTATTTAAGGTAGTGGTAGTGAAGGATTTTATGATCTATTGTGCTTTGTTTCATTGTAATGTTATTCTATTGATTTGTCTTTGTAACGTTATTCTTTAAATTGAATGTTGCTCGAATAAAATTATATTTTTTATAAAAATTATTCTACTTTTCATTTCTCTATTCTTTTTGTTAACATGTTGATAGTTTTTTATCAAGGTGTGAATTTATTCATACAACAAAGAGAGAAATACTTCAGACAACAGTGGATTATTAGTTATTTTATTATTCTTCTCTTCTTAAATTTCTCCCTCATGAGTCTACTTCCCACTACCATTGATATAATAGCATCAATGGAGGGATAACCTTGGTATGGGTTGATATAAGGGAGTACCAAGGGGTTGGATTCGATGTTATTTCTTACTCAATAATCATTTAACAATTTTTTTTATTTGATTTTTTCATTCAATGATCTTTTCTCTTCCCCTTCCTTATTGAATTTTGTCGCCACACTTTTCATGTTCTAATAAGATATTTTACTTATGAGTGCTCATGAATATGATACACCAAGTGTATAGTTGATTATCATGTTTATGTGAAGGTGGTAAACCATTAATTTATGAGGTGACATTGGTTTCATTGGATTAATCCTTCTCGAGTTAATAAAAATGAAATATTCTAAAAAGGAATTCATCTAATCTCCCCCAAGAAATAAACTAGGATCAACTCATTATCTTAATTTGAATTATCTTTCATCTGTAGTTCTCTAGTAATCCAACAAAAAATCAACCTAAAATCTGGACACTTCATATCCAAAAAAAATCCATATAATGTATGTTTTTGTAGGTTTTTTCTTATGTCTCTCAGGATTAAACAACCCAAGATACACTACAAGTGACCACTTATCCCTAAAAAATTGGGTAAATTTTGGTGAGATCAAAATTTCATATGCTTTTCAGGGACCTAAGAAAGTTAACTTGGACACTGACATCTTATTATCACCCCACTTCTCAGTTCTCACCCAAGATATCATTCTCATGGAAGTCCATTTTGAACAAACCCAAACATAGGGATCCTCTCCCTACATAGACTAACCCACACTAATAGTGATGTACAATGACCATCCAAGTCTCTATTAGTGGTAAAATCAACAACGCAATGAGCCAACATCTTTTAACCCCTATGCTACACAAAACATTCTAACCTATAATGAGTAAAAATCCCAACAAGGCCAATCTAAAAATCCTCTTGTGGAATTCCCAAAACTTAATTGTGCTCCTAGAATAGACCATATATATCAAACCCTTTCCCATCCTGATCCACAACAATTTCTTGAGATATTGTTTCAAAAAATGGTAGAATGACTAATGATGTTTCATCCTTGAGAGTACAACTACAAAGTATTGAAATAGTTATAGAACTGATTCCCAGTCTTCTTGTTTACTCCTCATCATTCATAGAAGAATATTTTTACACAGAAACATCTCAATAAAATGATAAAGAAGCTTCCTTTGAATCTAAGGGACCTTAATAACATGAATTAATTTTATATGGGCGTCTAAATCATGAATAAATTGATTATTTTGTATTCATAAAAGTGGAATTTGACATCATGGATTGAGTGTCTTGAATATTACTTCATTGATGAATTTTAAAATCCAAAAATCCCTAAACCATTGAAAGAAATAAAAAAATTAAAGTCCATATCTCTTCCTGAAAATGATATGCACAATTTTTTGGTTGAATATTTTTTTTCCAAAGCAACCATGTTTGTTGAGCAATTTTGATAATGAAATTGAGTTTGTTTCAATGTACCAACCTATGTTTGAATCTATTACCCAACCTGAGATCAAATTCAAGGTCCATAAATCCTATTTGATGTATTACTTTGTAGGGTATAATTAAAAAATTCATCATTTTATCCTCTCTCAATTCTAATGATAAGGAAATTCTCCATGATGTCTTCAGAAATATTAAAAAAGCTATTCAATGGACCATTTTTGATATTGCTGGGATTATCCTATTCAATGGGACCTATATTATTCTGGAATCAATTTCCAAACATTCCCACCAAAACAAATGAAGACTCAATCAGGATCTAACGGAAGTGTTGAAAAATACAATATTTAAGATATTGAAATTTGGTGGTGTGTAAGTTTGGGGGTTCTTGTAGAGATAACAAAAGTAAACTAAGCACTTTCTGAGAGGCAACTCGGATTCTATATTGATTTTATTTTATTTTAATTTGTTTTTAAGTTTTCAAAAATAGATGAAAAAAATAATTTAAAAATAATATAATTTTTTTTCACAAAAGGCCACACTATAGGTCATGGAGACAACCCTGTCGCGACTATCGAAACTGCGGGGCTTGGACCTGTGAATGAAGGGAGAAAGGGGAGTGATCCTACTACTAACCTGTGGATTATAGTGATTAATTATTATATTTCATTATATATATAATTATATTTTAAATTTATAAAAATATATACATATATATATATATATACATATACAATTTATTTTAATTTCTACTTGTTGATATTATCAGACTTTTGTGTGCTAAAATAAATAGATACTTTTTTCCCATTCCTTTTTTATTGGTTTTAGGTAAGGGGACCCCTTGGGGTTTCCACTAGGCTCTAATGTTGTTTGAGTGTGATATTTAAAAGCCTAAGAAGTTTCATGTTTTCATTGGAACCAAATTCCATCAAGAGTACAAAACCAATCCCCAATCATCCATGAAGAGCATGCACGTGTCCAGGAGATCAAAGGAGTAATCATGATAAATACGAAAAAAACTCAAACACTATGTGACTTTATTCCTCTATTTGTTAACTAAAATTCTTTTTATAAATCCTTCTATATATCTATATCCACATCTATTTTTTTCTCTAAACACTATGGATAGTCTTATTTTATATTGGGTGGAGATGAAATAAAAACATTCTTTTGTGTGCATAAAAAATTAAAAAAAACATTTTTTGAAAAAATTGCATTGAAGGAAAATTTGATTTAATCTTAAACATGATAATTCAAATTTCATTCTTTGAAATTGAATATCAAATAATTTTTCATACCTTGATTTTTATTTTAATGAAATTTTATGTTCTTGAGAATAGATTTTGGAAGGTGTGGTTGTCCGATATGATTTTTTACCATTTATAATTCCATTTATTTAAAAAACCACAACACACATCCTTTAAATTCTGGGGTATTAGTTTTAGTTCTTTGGTCACGTAATAAAAATCATAGTTTTGGTGATCATTTTAATTTTATCATGAGTATTCAAAAACATCCAAAAAAAATCAAACAATAAAATCAAACCAAAATCAATTGTACGTAGAGCAATGGACTGACCTAATGTGTGGATTTTGGAACTTGGGGATCGTGAATCCATATTTTTATATCCCATATTTGAGTATTTAATATCAATTTGTGGTAATTTTAATTTTTTTGATTCAGTAAACTCGATATGATTCCTAAGTATTAGAGCTTTACTTGTTTCCATAAGGACATTGAGCTTGAGAGTAATCGATAAAGTATTACTACATGGGTTGACATGATTGATTTAAATTTCAAATAACATGAAAAATTTGAAACAAAAAAACACACAAAAAAATTAAATTAAATTAAAAAATGAATAATTTTATTAAAATTAAAATGTGATTCCACCTAGTGGTTTCATATTTTCTCCCATGAATATAGATGAAACCCCATGTCTATTGTGACACACAACACATCATCACACTTAATTAAAATTATATGAAATATGGTGTTGAATTTGAACAAAGTAATGGTATTGGGCTTGGGATATTTCTCTGGACCTAGATTTTTTAAATTCTTTAGGTGTTTTTCTTAATTGTTTTGTATGTGGTCTTTTGGTGATCATCGTGTATTAAAATGTTTTCAGAAAAGGGGAATGGAAGTTCATATTATTGAGATACACTTTGCTCAGGACTAGAAAAACTCAAGTTGGGGGTGTGATTAGCTAAATAAATAGGATAATATTCATTTTTATTATATATAATATCCATACTCTTCATTATTCATAAAAACCATTTTTAGCACATTCTACAAATTGAATATTATTTTATATTGTGATTGTAATTCCTTCTTAAAATACACTACTGCATGGTACATTTGTGAACACCTACTAAAACAAAAAATTGTCATGATTTTACTTTCATATTTAATTTTCAAGTTTCTCATTCAATAGGGAATAATTCATACTTTGGGTGTACTTGAAGATTCACATTCGAATACCACCATTTTGGACATTCAACCCTGGAAATTCTGGGTGAAGTAAACTAGACAACAACCCTATAACATTAATATTGAGGAAAATATCTAGGCCCAATTATATTATTAAATTTTAATTTAATAAGGATTAAATTATGAGAAAAAATTCATCCAATAGTTTCCAGATCTAATTTTTATGTTTAAATGGAGTTCCAAGTGGCCCAAGTTTAAGATACAATTTGGGGAAAGATTCTGCGACATAGAAGAACCACCCACCATTTTAATCGTATATTGAAAAAAAATCCTTTTGTGATTAATTTTTATAATCTATCAGGGATATATGAATCTAAATTTTTTTCTTCTATGGCCCAACCAAATTCATCCATCTAGAAGCTCATTTCAGCACCTCTGTTTGGTGGATGCAAGATGGTTGCCATTTTGTGTTAAGGGTGGTAAAGTCCAAATTCCACAAAAATTCCACCCACATAGGCCTACGACCATTAATTGGAGTTACTTAAACTATTAGAGGCTCGACCCAATGATTCAAAAATTCTTATTTAAGTTAGTTTTAGTGAAGGATTTTATGATCTCTTATGCTTTGTTTAATTGTAATGTTTTCTGTTGATTAGTCATTATAATGTTATTCTTTCAATTGTTAGTTTCTCGAATAACATTATATTCTTTATAAAAATTTATTCTACTAATCATTTTCTATTCATATTGTTAACAAGTTGATACATTTTTATCAAGGTGTGAATTTATTCACATAGAGTAGAGAGAAATAATTCACAAAATGATGGAGTGTTAGTTATTTTATTATTGTTCTCTTCCTCAATTTCTCCCTCATGAGTGTACTTCCCGCTTCCATTGATAGAAAAACATCAAGGAAGGGCTAATAATCTCAGGGTTTGATACAAGGGATGGATTAGATGTTATGTTTTACTCAATAAGCATTTAAAAATTTCTTTTATTTGAGTTTTTAAATCAATGATATTTTCTCTTCCTCTTCCTTATTGAATTTTATCCCCACACCATTCATGTGCTAATAATATCTCTTTCCTAGGAGTGATCATGAATATGACCCTCCATGTGTAAATTTGATTATAATGTGTTTGTGAAGTTGTTAAACCATTAAGTTATGAGGTTACATTGGTTTCATTGAATGAATCTTTCTCGAGTTAATTAAATTGAAATATACTAAAAAAGAATTTATCTAATATACCCCCAAGCGACAAAGTATAATCAACTCATTATCTGAATTTTAATTATCTTATATCTATAGTTATCTAGTATTCTTACTAAAAACGAACCCCAAATCTGGCCACTTAATATCCAATAAATATCCATATAATGTGCATGTTTGTAGGTTTCTTCTTTGGTCTCTTAGGATTCGACAACTTAAGCTACACTAAAAGAGATTTCTTATCCCTAAAAACATGGGTAAATTTGGGTGAGATCAAATTTTGGTATGGGTTTTAGGGACCTATGTAAGTTATCTTAGACACTAAAATATTATTATCACCCCACTTCTCAGTTCTCACCCACAATATCATTCTCATGGAAGGCCATTTTGAACAAACCCAAACATAAGGAACCTCTCCCTATGCTGACTAACCCACACTAATTGTGATGTAAAATGGCAATACTAGTTTCTATTTGTGGGAAAATCAACAACTGATTGATCCACAATGTTTTAAATCCTATGATACAAAAAATTTCCTACCTATAATGAGTTTAAATACCAACAAGACTAATCTGAACATCCTCTTGTGGAATTCCCACAACTTAATTATCCTCCTGGAATAGAAAATCTATCTCAAACACTTTACCATCGTAATACACAACCATTTCTTGATAAATTGTGTCAACAAAAAGAGGGAATGACTTCTGAGGTTTCAACCTTGAGAGTAGAACTACAAATCATTGAAACAGTTATAGAACCCATTCCCGGTCTTGTTGTCCATTTCTTGTCATTCATAGAAGAATATTTTTACACAAAAAATTCTCATTAAAATGATAATGAAGCTTCCATTGAATCTAAGGGACCTAAAGAAAATGATGTAATTTTTGAGGGGTGTTTAAATTAATAGGAAAATAATTTTGTTATTTATTCAAAAAACGTAAATTTGACATCATGGAATGAGTTTCTTGAATATTGTTGCATTCATGATTTTTAAAAACCAAAAATCACTGAACCATTAAAAGAAATAAAAAAATTCAAGTCCATTTACATTAATGAAACTGATATGTCTAATTTTTTGGTTGAATATGTTGTTTAAAAGCATCCGTGTTTGTTGAGAAATTCTGATAATGAAATTGTGTTTTATTCAATTTCCCAACCTGTGTTTGAATCTATTAGCCAACCCGACCTCAAATTGAAGTTCCAAACATCCTCTCTCATGTATTTCTTTATTGGGTATAATCCAAAACCTTTTTTCATAATTTTTTCCTCTCTCAATTTTAATGATAAGAAAAGTATCCATGATTTCTTAAGAAGGATTAAAAATGAAATTGGATGGATGCCTTTCAATATTCTTAGGATTATCCTATTCAATGGGACCTATATTATTCAGGAATCAATTTACAAACATTCCCACCAAACCCAATGGAGAATAAATAATGATCTAAAGGAAGTGTTCACAAATATAATCTTTAAGATTCTAAAATTTGTTGTTGGGTAAGTTTGGGGGTTCATGTCAAGATAACGAAAGTAAACTAATCGCTTTTTAGGAGGAACCCGTCTTCTATGATTATTATTATTTTTTTTGGGTTTTTAGGTTTTGAAAAAAAATTAAGTAAAATTTAATTTAATTTTTTTTGCACAATAGGCCACACTGTAGGTTATAGAGACAACCCCATCACAACTGTTGAAGCCACAGGACTCGAACCCACGACCAAAGAGAGACATGGGAGTGATCCTGCGACTAACCTATGGATTATAGTGCAAAATTCATCTATTTTCATTATATATATAATAATATTTGAAATTTATATAAATATTCACCTAAATATATATATATATATATATATATATATAGTTTTTATACTAATTCTTACTTGTTCCTAGTATCGAACTTTTTTGTGATAAAATAAATAGCTACAATTTTCCCTTTCCTTTTGTCATTGTTTTTAGTTTAGGGAATACCTTGGGGTTTCCAAAATGCTCTAATATTGTTTGAGTGTAATATTTAGAACCATAAGAAGTTACATGTTTTCAATGGAACCAAATTCCCTCAAGAGTACAAAACCAATCCCCATTCATCAAATAAGAGCATGCATTTGACAAGGAGATCAAAGTAGTAATCAGGAGAAATATGAACTTCAACTTCAAACACTAGGTGAGTTTGATCATCTCGTTTTTTACTCAAATTACTTTTATAAATACTCCTCTAAACTTCGATACCCTTCTAATTTTTTTTCACTAAACACTAGGGATAGTCTTATTTTATGTTTCGGGGAGGTGAAATAAAAAATTTCTTTTGTGTTCATAAAAAATAAAAAATAAAATATAAAAACAATGTTTTTTTGAAAAAAAAGCATAGAGGAAGAAATTACTTTAACCTTAAACATGATAATAAAAATCTCATTATTTTAAATTGAATATCAAATAAATTTTCATTCATTGATTCTGATTTTAATTTAATTTTACATTCATGAGCATATATTTTGGAAAGTGAGTTTGTCCGATGTGATTTTTTTTAATTTATATTTTCATCTATTTAGAAAAAACACACATCATTTCAATTCCAGGGTATTAGTGTGAGTTATTGTGTCCCATAATAAATGTAATAGGTTTGGTTATCATTTTAATTTTAACATTATTATTCAAAAAAAATCAAACAAAAATCAATTGTGCGTAGATAAATGAACTTACTTCATGTGTGGATTTTGGCACTTGGGGACCGTGAATCCATAGTATTCTGGACCATATTTTAGTATTTTATCTCAATTAGTGTTAATTTGAATTTTTTTATTGAGTAAACACAAGATGATACCTGAGTATGTGAGTTTCATTTGTTTCACTATGGTCTTTGAGCCTAAGAGTCATCAGAAAAGTCCTGCAACATGGGTGGACTTGATTGAGTTCAATTTCAAATAACATGAAAAAATTGCAACAAAAACAAAAAAAAATAGAATAAAATAAACAAATTAATACTCATATTTATATTAAAATTTGATTCCACTTAGTGGTTTCATATTTTCTCCCTTTAATAAAGATGAACCCCCATGTTTATTATGACACAAAGAACATCATCTTGCTTGATTAAAATTAGAGGAAATATGGTGATGAGTTTGAACAAAGAAATGGTCTTGGGCTTGGGAAATTCCTCTAGACAGATCATGTTTTAATTGATTTATGTAGTTTTCAAAATAGTTTTTTATGAGGTCATTTGGTGAGCATTGTGTATTAAAATGTTTTTTAGAAAAGGGAAATCGAAGTTCATATTTTTGAGATACAATTTTCTCAGGACCAGAAAAACTCAATTTGGGGGTGTTATTATCCACTTATGTAGGATAATATTCATTTTTAATATATATAATATTCATGTTCTTCATTATTCATTAACACCATTTTTAGTGCATTCTAAAAATTGAATATTATTTCACATTATGATTGTAATTCCTTCTTAAAATTCACTATTGCATGGTATATTTTTGAACACCTCCTAAAAACCCAAATGGTAATGATTTTACTTTAATATTTAATTTTCATGTTTCTCATTCTATAGGTAATAATTCATACTCTTGGAGTACTTGAAGATTCACATTGGAAGACCACCATTTTAAACATTCAACCCAGGAAATTCTGGGCGATGTATATTGGACAACAACCCAATAAAATTACAATAGAGGAAAATATATAGGCCCAATTACATTATTAGATTTTAATTTAATATGTAGTAAATTATGATAAACAATTCATCAAATAGTTTCCTGAGCTAATTCATATGTTTAAAGGGAGTTCCAAGCGGCCCAAGTCGAAGATACAATTCCGGGCCAGATTCTACAGCCTAGAAAAACACCCACAATTTCAATAATATCTTGAAATGGGAAGTTTTTTTATAATATATCAGGGGATATATGAATCTACATTTTTAAATTCTATAGGCCAACCAAATTCCGCCATCTAGAATCTCATTTCAGCGCCTCTGTTTAGTGGATGCAAGATGGATTCTATTTTTGGTCAAGGGTGGTAATGTCCAAATTCCACAAAACGTCCACCCACATAGGACTAACAACATTAATTGGGGTGTCACAAACTACATGAGGCTCGACCAAAGACTTCAAAAATTCTTATTTAATTTAGTGGTGGTGAAATATTTGATGATCTTTTGTGATTTGTTTCATTGTAATTTTATTATTTTGATTTTTCTTTGTAACGTTCTTATTTAAATTCTACGCTGCTTGAATAACATTAAATTCTTTATAAAAAATATTATACTTATCATTTTATAATATTTTTGTCAGCACGTTGATACGTTTTTATCACAGTGTGAATTTATTCACACAGCGAAATGAGAAATACTTCACAAAACAGTGTAGTGTTAGTTATTTTATTATTTTTCTCTTCTTCAATTGCTCCCTCACGACTCTACTTCCCACTTCCATTGATAGAATATAATCAATGGAGAGATAAAACTATTATATTTTTATCCAAGTGAGTATCAAGGTGATGTATTGGATTTTTTTATTACTCATTTATCATTTAACAATTTCTTTTATTTTAGTTTTTCACTCAATGATATTTTCTCTTCCTCTTCCTTATTGAATTTTATCGCCACACTTTTCATGTGATAATATAATCCCTTACCTAGGAGTTATCATTAATATGATCATCCATGTTTATATGTGATTATCATTTTTTATGTAAAGGTGTTAAACAATTTGCTAATGAGGTTACATTTATTTCATTTAATGAATATTTCTCGAGTTAATGAAACTGATATATTTTAAAAAGGAATTAATTTAATTCACCACCAAGTTATAACCTAGTATAAATTCATTATATTAATCTCAATTCAATTTAATATATAATTATCATGTAATACAACCAAAAATTAACCCCATAGTTGGCCACTTAATATCCAAATAATCTATAGAATGTACGTGTCAGTAGGTTTCTTCTTAGGACTCTTAGGATTCGACAACCCAAGATACACTATAGACAACCGCTTATCCCTAAAAACATTGTTAAATTTTGGAAAAATCATTTCTATTACATAATCTATACCAAATATCCATGTAGGAATTAGTATGTAAAGTATTAATTACTTCTTCATAGGCGAATGAAACTAGCCATTATTGGGACTTGTCAAAAGAGAGGGATATATTGTATATACCATAAATAAATTAAAATTGATATAGTAGTATAATAATAACATTATTATGTTATATAATTATATATTAAGTATTTTATAAAGTTATTAATAGTGAAATTTATTGGGAGAATAGAAATAATAAGAGATAAAAAACAATTAAATGGAATTGAGGTCACCTCTTCTTTGAAGATTTACTCCTTTTCTAAAGCCTTTAAGGATTAGGGTCGAGTAACACTATAACATACCTAATTGTAATAAGAGACTTAGTATAGGTTAAATGGATTGATATTGGGATTTAAAATATTTATTAGGGAGTGAATTTCCATTGGAATGGACAATGGATATTTATACATGATGTGGGGGTCATTTTTAGGCTAAAATATTGTTTATTTTATCATTTATTACAATTAATTTTTTTAAAAAGTATTGATTACCATGAAATTTATGGATTAATAATTAAATAAATTATGGATATTTTACTTTAAAACTATTCCAAAATCAAATAGAATCATTGAAACACTTATTTAAAGGTAAATAATAATATATATATTTTATTAGAATAAAATATAAATAATGTTTTGAAAACTTCATAAATATGTTTATAAATTAATAATATTATTTTTAAATTCATTATTTTTATCATTAAATACAAAATTAGTCAAGAAAATGATTTTATTTATTTTTAATTCATTCCAACATCATGATTATTTCATAAAATTTGCGATATTTGAAAAAATATTGTATTATTTAATATTAAAAAAAGAAATTTTTTTAAAAAAATATTAAAAATTAAACATAATATAATATCAATTTTATGATTCATATAATAAAATTTATTTATTATAAATAATATACTAAAAATGGGACTTTTTTTTAAATCCTTTTTTATTGAGAAATATTAATTTCTTTATAACATGATCAAATTTCTATGCATTAATTTTTTAAAAATCTTTATAAAATCATATTAGAATTATATAAAACTATTTTCTTATAAGTTTTTTTATTAAAATAATCATTATTTAAAAATTTTAAATTATCATTAAAATAAAAGAAATATATTCTACCAAAAATATAAGTATGATTTCATTGTGCCAAACATTTATATTATCATATTTGACACTCGTATTTTATTGAATTTTAAATTTATTTATATAAATTAATATACCCGAGTATTTTTTAATACATTTTTATGTGTCTTATATAATACTACAATTTTAAATATGTCACATGATTAATTATAAGGAGTTTGTTTTGATAGTTTTTGGTTGTTACAATTATGGTCCATGAAATATCCTCCATCCTTTTATTTTATACCTTAACTAATTAGAGACCATTCATTTTTGAAATATCAACACTCACTATCACCATTATGTTTTCTATTTCTCCAAATAATGAGTACCATAGGTTACTCATGGCTTGATTTAATTCCAATTTTTATAGATTCGCAATTGAGGGAACCGGTTTTTGAAAAGAAATTCCCCATAAGGTGTTCCACTATTGTGTATCATTTATCTTATTTTATCCCCTCACCACTAGTGAAACTCTTTATTTATCCTTCTTCATTGATCAACACCATACTTTCTTGTTCTTCTTCCTATTTCATCCTCAATAGTGCGGTCTTCATTAGTGTTGATGATTCCATAGAAATATTTAAGTTTAACTATATTCATCACAACGTTAACAAAACCAATTTATACTTTCTCCATATATCTTGAAATATGAATCATCTTTGATTTAAATCAATGATCACTTTCCCCGTGGCCTAGAAATTTTGACCATGGATGATCGATACCTATCATTCTTCTTCCATATCTAAAATTAGAAAATCTGAAGGAAAGATATATTTATCCACCTTCACCAAGAAATCCTCTAGAATACTAATTTTTTATGTGTTATATTATTCCACTATTTTAATAGAAACTCTAATGGGATTTAGATTACATAGAATAATTTTTTTGAATACATTTAGTTGCATAATCTTGACACTCACCCTTAAATCAAAAAGGTATTTTCTAAAAGTGCATTTACTAGTAGTGAATGGAATTGAAAAGATATAAATATCTAAATGATTTGGTGGGATACTATTTTAAAAATAGTGGAACACCCCTCCCTTATAGATATCACACCAAATTCATCCAAATTATTTTTATTTTAAATGAATTCCTTAAAAAAATTTCATACACTGTCATTTGAGGGTTTTCTTTAGTGAATGGAATATTAATGTATAACTATTTAAAAATTCCCATGAACTTATAATACTAAACATAAACAATTCCTTATATTATCATCTTTTTAAATTGAAGAGGTTCCTAATAAAGTTGTACATTAAGTGGTTTTAGAGTGACCTTTATATTCCTTGTTTCTTCCACTTTTGTCTTTCCCATATTACTTATTGGGTTCCTTATCATTTCTTTATTTCCACTTTAATTTTACTTCTTAATAACTTTCTCTTCATGTGTATCTAAATACAAACTACCCCTTACACTCCCTAATGTTAGATTCATTTCATTGACCCTCTATGTTACCTGGTATAGTAGCATGTTCTCTTGAAAAAACATTTGGTAAATATGCCCCAAGTGTTGCTAAATATTTTTGACTTAAGATTAGTGGGTTTTAAATTATGTTTTGTGATTATGAATATTGGTCAATACTTGATAGAGAGAACAATAAATTTTATGATTTTATTTTTCCACTAATTATTTGAAATATGGGTTTCCTTTTTCAAATTGTAGATAAACCTATTGGTGTGGGGTTGTTATAAAATAATAAGAAATAAGGATTGGTATTGTTTCCCAATAGTTAATTTAGATTACTTTCCCAAGGGAAAACATTATTTATCTTCGATATGATTTATATTTCTCCCACATTCATTTTTTTTCATCCTTGGTTTAGGGTTACCAAAAATGCTTATTAATAAAATTTATTTTTAGATATGGTTATGGATGATTATCATAATATAGAATAATTTAGAAATTTATTTTTCCTCATCCCACACTTGAAAATATTTTGATAGGTGTTGATCTCACCACATATCACATGAGATATTTTTTTAATATCCATTGGTATTTTTTTTGATAGCTATTGTAACCTAAAATTATTTATGCATTGTTTAAATAATTATTGATACCTTAATTCTCTCTTCCAATTTTGGAATAACAAATAAAGAAGTGACTCTCCCTCTATGAAACTAAGATTCATGGGTGGTAAAGTAGTCCAAGATATAATTTTTCATGGATGGTGTTTTTCTCATCAACCCCCTCTGGATATTTAATCATCCACCATATATGAATAAGGTTGAAACCCAATGTAGAAGGTTTGTAACCACACTAAAATAATCCATGATATTTTTTAATACTTATTCTAAGAAAACCTGAGATTCATAAGTGCATTATCTATATTATTATGGAAATTAGTTAATTTTACTTTAGTGATTATGAATTTCCATTTTTGGGGAATTTTTTTCTATAAGTTTCTTTTATAAGTTATCCCATGGGGTGATTGTACTAGAATGAAATAATTTTAACAAGTATTTATAATGATAATTTAATAAAAATATAAAATACATAATCCATATTGTGTCATCAAACACACCATTTTACATGAAGCAATCATAAATCTCCAAAAAATTAAATATGTGTCCATGAAGTTATTTACATTTATGATCAATAAATATTATAGTGTTTTAGATTATTTTATGTATAATCAGATTCAACTCAAAATATTTAGTTATATTAGTATAATAATGACATAAGTGGGATCTCCATAAATCACTAGGAGTCAAAATTCCATCAACATAATCTCTCTCTATGCTTATCAGTCTCTGTCAAATATGTTTTCTAGTTAACTATTCCAAATAGGGAATACTCAGTTTTCTATCACTGATATTTAGAATATAAAGATTTAATGCTCTATATAGGGGTTTAATTCTAGGGGATCAGTTTTTTCCAAGATCCGTGATTGAGTGTGAGGGGTGTGCCGCATAAACATTATATCTACAATGAAAATAAAATATCACATGTGCATCTAAAAAAATTTAAAAATAAAAAATATAAATATAATAGAGTAGATTTCATATAAAATCCCATAATATAATTTAATCTTTTATTATAGATATATTTTCAACCATAATGATGTTAAAAACATGATGCATTGGTTGGAATCATCACATTACAATGGAGGTGTCCCATGTTTGGATTTTTTTCATTGAACTTTTGTTACTAAAACTAATAAATCATAGTATAGAAATGGTATGTCTGAGGTAAATCCCATGGGAATAAGGAATACAAAATCATAACCTATTATGTATTTTCTTTATGAATAGTTCAAAAATTAAGGATTAAAAAAACCAAATTTATTAGAAATATATTATTAACTAAGAAAAGAAAAGAAATAGTAATGGATACATCCCTATTCAAAAGAGGAGACTATTGATTAATTTCAAAATATTTTTAGACCAAAAATTATCAATTATTCCTCTTATGTATATAAAAAAATCAGTTAGCTGTGATATTAAATAAATGTAATTAATATTAATTGGTTAAATGTTAATTATTACTACTCTAATTATTTTATATCATTATAAGAAATGGAACCTAACTAAAATAAATTGAATTCGGTGCTAATATCATAAACAAATGAAAAATAAATACTTCCCTCATAATCCCAATCTTACCTATCACATTGGTATTCCACACTTAATCATTACCAATATTAGATAATGAATAATAAATAGTGTAATAATTTAATCAGAATATTATAATAAACTAGAAACAATTAATCCAATAATGAAATCAATTATTCCATAAAACTCAACACCTGGATACACTTTATCTATCACCCCATATGTGACTAATCCCTCATGATTGATTTCAAATTCACAAAGAGTGAAGAGTTTATCTTAATAGATATGAAAATCATGAATTCGAATAATATAATTTAATAAATTATAAACAATAATTAGAAAAACTCAATTAAAACTCAAAACCATGATCTCTATAATCCAAAATAATGTTTTCTATATATTTATATTATTAGGTGAGTAAGAATAATCAAAACGTTCCTTCCCAATAAAAAGGATTTAGAAACTAAATATTTATAGACATAAACTACATCATTGTGAAAGGGTATACATTAGAGTGTGACACTATTACAACTACAATTCATCCTATATTTTCTTCTATAGATGTAGATGTTAGAGTTGGTGTCCTGAGAACCAACTGTTTGTACTTTGATTACGTGAATGTATATTTATTATATATTGTTCATTGTTATGCATGACTATAATATAATAATGTCCTGGAATATTTGTTGCATTAGTAAGGTCATGGAAGATCCCCGCAATGATGAGAACCTTAAAATTCCATAAAAATATTCTTAAATAATGTTCTAAAGTTTGATGACATACTGTGATAGGACACATAGTATATATACCTTCATGTGCGAGTACTCATAAGAAGACGAGACTCTCTCCCATGGAGTTCGCACTTGGTAATCTCCAAGATGGAAGATTATGAGAACAAACCCGCCAGTAGTAATTCCGTATGTCTTGGTGTCATCAGACATTTATATCTATGAGTGTTTGTAATGGTCCATAGACTAGAAGATTATCATTAACTCATGTCATGGCTTGCACACTTAGATTTACTGACAAAAACCATCATGAAGACAATTGGTGGGAAGTAGGGTACATTGGGCGCGTCAAGAATGACATGTTATTAATGGATAAGTCAAGGAAGGATTTGTCCCTTTCATATTTATGGAAGTAGATATCTTGGTCCCTTTTATTGAAATAGAACAGTTTCCCAAATTCCATGGCCATGGTGTAACGATGAGTTTATTTCTGGAAGTCAAAGAATGACAGATCAAGCATATATGTTTATGACACTGAAATGAAACCCGCTTGATGAGATATTGAGAAAAAGGGATTAAATTACATGGTAAGCGTTCGTATGAGGATACACGTCAATGAGGCATCAACATCTTTTTCTTGGGTGCCTTGACCCGTTTCTAGACAGTGATCTTGGACTTTAGGCAAGCCTGCCTAATGCCAACTAGAAAGAGGCCTAGAGGGTCATACACTAAGTGTATTCAAGTATCTCAAGTAGAATAAAGATCATTCCAATACATGGTTTTATAATTATTCAAGGAAGCCTAAATCATTTTAATGTTGGAGGAAGAATAAAATGAAAACAAGTACATGCCGTGTATTAATGATTATACGCCGTGTAGTTTTCATTATGGAAGGAAATGAAAAACAAGTACATGTCATATATTAATGATTACACACTGTGTATTAATAATTACATGCATTGTAGTTTTTCCTGTAAAGATTTTGAAGAAATAATATTGTTTTATTAAATGATATTTATTATAATCAGTGTGGGCGCATGTCAAGGAATTAATTATTCGACATGGGGTTATCAATAAGATTTAAAGAAATAAATAAAACTTGTAACCCGTTTATTTATTTTCATAACTCTATAACCTCAAACCCGATTCCAAATATCCTCACAACCGCAAAATTTTACCCTAATAATTGTGAAGAACAATTCCAGGGAATTATTTTAAGGCTGAAAGAAATACTTCCTCCAAGAATAATCTCACCACAAAAATAGATCCTCCTCCATCAGATCATAGTGATAAAAGGCGGACAACGCAAGAAAAGGCTTCTCCACGCTAGCACCCGGAGATTCCTTTGGCGACGTCCAGAGATACTTACTGCACGTGTGGATCTCTGCTAGAGGAAGTCTACATTTTTCTTCAGTGATGAAATGAAGAATCACATCGGAGTGTGATTAGAAATATCAACGAAGAGAGAATTACATAAAAGGTACTTCTTTTCAATTAATTAAATTAATTATAATCAACCTATGATGATCCTCATTTGTGGTTCCAGGACTATTCTCCTTCTTTGTCTATTTATGTGATTCAGTCTGTGGAGTCTGGCATTTATCGTCATATTGATCCCAGATTGATCAATGATAACGGAAAAAAGCTAAGTGGGAACATCCACGCACGAGCTTCTGTTGTGCCCAGAACCTTAAAATGGTATCAGAGCGAGGTTACAACATTGATTAAAATTATTTATTTTTTGTTGATAATTTACAGATTTATATTTGATTCAATTAAAGATAAATTATTTTATAAATCTAAATGAATGAGATATATTCTTCCTCCAGCGTTTCTCGATTCACATCACAGAAAAGACCTTTTAATTTTAATTTTGATTAAAATAAAAACAAGGAACTTATCTGAAGGATCTGCTCTTTCTGTCTGTACAACACAAGAATACATGACATGTACTGAAAACTACATGTCGTGTACTTAGGTTAAACAAACCGGTACTGGTTCGCCAAACCATGCCATGTGAATTGAGTATACATAAGTATTTATTACACCGTTTTGACCATAAATGAACGGTGCGTGGAAACTAGAATTCACAATGTGTATGTTGAATCAACATGTCATGTAGTCCGATCCGACCCAGGTGAAACCGTGTATAAGGAGAAGCCATGTACCATGTATATGGGGTTGCGAGGCCGGTAACCATGTAACAAGGAAGTACACCCCATGTTAGATTAATCTACACTCTGTGTACTCTGAAATTTCCAATGTACAGAAAACTTGCCATAGCCCTCGGCGTGTACTTTGGATAAAGGGTAAAAACAAATACACGCCGTGTACTTTCCAAAAATGGGATTTCACCAGGTTTCCTCCAAAAGTACAAAGACCTGTACAAGGAATATGGATGAGAATAATCTCAAGGAAATTCAGAAAGGAATTTAAGATAAATAATTGATTAATTATAAGATCATAATTAATTGAATTCGAGCACGACTTATCTTAAATAAGAGAACGATTAAAATAATTTTAATTCTAATTATGCGTAAATGTTGTTGCAAGCTATGGATGATCATGAGATAGACCAAAGACCCTTTGTGTGTGTATGGTTTCATTTAAATTTATTTAATTTAAATTCGTTTGCATGCGAGCCTTCGTCCAAGAATATGTAGGGCCTGTGTGCCCATGGTTTCTTTAATGTAAACCCCATGTAATGGAGGATCTTCCAAGCCAAAGGAGACAGCTCAAAATCCGAAGTTGAGGTGAAACCAACCCAAGAAGATACAAATGTTGATAGGTGGGAGATGAAAAACATGAACCATCGGGTTCAAGGTGTTTTTCCCTAGGTCAGGGTTATTTTATCAAAATCTCTAGATAATCTAACCAATATAAGTTCATGATTATGACATCTTATTTAATTTCAGTCTGATTGCATGGTTTATTTATTATGTATGTGTTGTCACGATCACATAATAAATGAAATAAACAAGAATTCAAAGATGGAATAAAATAAAAATCGGGCTATTCGTAAACATTATCAAAACATGGTTAATAACTTAAGCAAGCATCACTTAATATTAACAAGCATTTGATAATTCAAAACTATGCATAAAGAATAAAATTCCTCAAATACAATATTATGTCAGACCAAGCCATCCATTACTTGATTAAGGGAAAGACTCAATAAAACTATGGGTTTGACCAACCCTTGTTGGGACACTTACTTTTAAAAAATATGCTCTTATGAAATTTTAAGGATGAATTAAACTTTTTACATCAAGAGGAGTATCCCTTGCTAGACATATTCTAAAATAGAGGCATGTATTGAAGAAATAAAAGTCTGTATTTCAGGATTGGGGAGTCCACTCAACATATCAATGAATTGTAAGCTCATAGTTGGAAAAGAACTGCCTACCTAAATACCTTCTAATTGCTTGACCAACCCTAGTTGGGGTTATACGAAGGGGAATATGGATCCCTTCCACTAAAATTTCAAAGCAAATAGACATTCTGAGTTCAATGGTGAGGGCCATTGGGACTTGATAAAATAGTGGGAGACTTAATAAAATATACTATTTCTCATAAAATGTAATCAAGAAAGTACTGATAAATCTTCTCTTTTAATTTTTAGTATCAATAAGACAAAATAATCAACCACATTTTCTCTATGATCAATTCTGGATAAATATAATATCCTCACCAGCAGTAACTTTTACGAATGGTTTAGCCACCTTCAGGTTATCCTATGCCATGAATGAATGTTTTACGTGCTGAAGTCCTCACTTCCTGATCGGCCTACCCAAGGGGCGAGTGATGAATATTTCCTGGTCTTTGATCAACATTCGATGCACTTGACGTTCAATGTTTGATGTTGTCATCAATGTCTAGTGATCTCATGAAGTCTCATGAAGACTAGAATGCCTATAGCATGTTCGAGAACCTCTGTGGTCTATACTAGGATAGAGAAAGACATGAAAGGTTTGAGATCTCCAAGGCTCTATTTCAAAGCAAGATTGGAGAGGGTGCCCCAGCTGGGCCTCATGTAGTCAAGATGATTGGCTACATTGAGATATTAGAGGTTCTAGGGTTTAAACTCCCCGAAGAATTGGGTACTCAACTCATTATTGCATCAATCTACTAGAGCTTCTCTAACTTTGTTATAAATTTCAACATGAACAACATTGAGATGTCTATATCTGATCTTCTTATCCTCATTCGCCAAGTGGATAATGATATGAAGCATGAAAATACTTTTGTCCTTATAGTGAATAAAATGAAAGTGAAGGTGATGATATTTAATCCCAAAGCTTCATCAAGGCCTTCCAAGAAAATAAAGATCAAAGGGGAGGTAAGAGAACAGGAGGCTATTTGTTTCACATGTGGCAAGAAGGGCCACTGGATGAAAACTGAACCTAGCCAAGGAAGAAAGGGGAAGCTTCAGGTGTGTTTGTTATCGAATACAATCTATCTGTTTCTACTAATTTGGTATTAGATACTGTTTCTGGTTCTCACATCTGTATCCAGATATAGGAACCATGTAGATTTAGAAAGATTGACTGAGGTGAGGTGGATCTACGTGCAACCAACGGAGTCAGACTCGCTACAGTAGCTGTTGAAGACTACCACCTCACATTACCTACTGGGATGGTCTTGGTATTAAAAGTATGTTATAATGTACCCTCTATAACCAAAATCATTATTTCAGTATCCAGATTATATACTGATGGATTCATCTTCAAGTTTGGAAATGAATTTTTGTACTTTTATAATGATAGCATTTTTTTGTAGGGAACATTAATATAATGGCCTTTATGTGATAGACTACCAAAACATAGTAATGGAAATAGATGACAAAGTTAATTCACATGACTCATACCACACCCAACTTTGACGTCGCTGGATTGGTCATGTCAATGAGAAATTTTTGAAAAAATTACATCAAGATGTCTATATAGATTCTTTAGAACTAAAGCCACTTGGTGTATGTCATGTGTGTCTACAAGGAAAACTGACCAAAGCCCCATTTAGTGGGAAAGGTGAAAGGGATAAAGAGATTCTGGAATTAGTTCACATAGATGTGTGTGGACCATTTCCTATTGATACAAGGTGTGGGTTCTTTTACTTCATAACTTTTATTGACAATTTTAGTAGATATGGATATATTTACTTAATAAGGTTAATTCAAATTATTTTGATTTGTTAAAAGAATACAAGAATGATGTTGAGAACCAGCATGGTAAGAAGATTAATAAACTCTGCTCAGACAAAGGAGGAGAATATCTTAATCAGGACTTCATTGATTTATTACGGGAGTTTGGGATTCTATCTCAACTCACTCCTCCTTACACGCCTCAGTGGAATGGTGTAAGTGAAAGGAGGAACTGCACCCTATTTGACATAGTGAGATCAATGATGAGTCATGTGAGTATTTCATTATCATTTCGGGGATATGCATTACAAATTGAATAACACATACTAAACCAAGTACCAACTAAATCGATAAGTGGTATTCCATACGAGTTATAGATTTGACACAAATCCGTGTTATCAAATTTACATGTGTGGGGTAGAGAATCATTTTTTAAGGCCTCTTCAGGTAACAAACATGCACCCAAAGGAACAAAGTGTATCTTTATATGATATCCCATGGAAAAAAGGGATATTACCTATAAAAATCCTCAGATAAAAATGTTATAGTGGAAACACATTCCATATCCCTTGAGAGGGAGCACATATCCAAAATATATAGTGGGAGTGAGATAGACTTCGATGAAGTTGAGGCTCAAGATACACTGGAGTTGGTACAAGAACAGATTCCACAAAGCCCTGTGGAAGAACAATCTATTCCAAAGACACAAGAACTATGTAGGAGCATGAGAGAGGTGAGGGAACCAGAACAATATTGTTTTCTTCTCATCAAGGATGGTGACTCATTATTGGTTGACAATGATGATCCTCTTACCTAGAAGGAAGCAGTTGAAGGTAAAGACGTTGCCAAGTGACAAAAATCCATGAATTCTTAAATAGATTCCATGTACCAAAACCAAGTCTGGATTTTGGCAGATCCTCCAGTTGATGTAAAGCCTATTGATAATAAATGGGTATACAAGAAGAAACTTGACATGGAGGGATAATTCAGCACCTATAAATCACGACTCGTTGAAAAAGGTTTTAGACAGCGTCGAGGAATTGAATATAATGAAACCTTTTCACCAGTTGCGATGCTAAAATCCATGAGAATCCTATTTCAAATTATTGCTTACCATTTCTATGAAATTTGGAAAATGGATGACAAAAACAACATTCCTTAATTGGAACCTCCAAGAAGATTTCTACATGAAACAACCTGAAGCTTTTGTGACTCCAAAGGTGCTAACAAGGTATGCATGTTGCAGAAATCCATTTATGGATTAGAGCTAGCATCAAGGTCATGGAACCTTCATTTTGATGAAGCCGTAATGGAATTTGGATTTATTAAGAATGAATGTGAGCCTTGTGTCTACAAAATGTTTAGTGAAAGTGCAGTCATTTTCCTAATAGTATATGTTGATGACATATTACTAAATGGAAACAAAGTACCTATCTTACAGTCAGTTAAGGCTTGGTTGGATAAATGATTCTCTATAAAAGACTTGGGTGAGCCAGCATATATTCATGGGATCAGGATCCATCGTGATAGATCCAAGAGAATTATATTCCTAAGTCAAATTATATACATCGAAAAGATACTAAAGAGATTCAGTATGGAACAGTCCAAGAAGGAATTGTTTCCAGTGTCACATAGCATTCATATTTCCAAGAAAATGTTTCCTCACACAAATGAGGAAAGAAAGAAAATGGCAAGGATCCCTTAATCATCCACGATTGGGTCAGTCAAGTATGTTATTCTATGTACAAGGCTAGATGTTTCTTACACTTTAAGTGTGGTAGGAAAATATCAAGCTAATCCAGGAGACCGCCATTGGATGGCAGTCAAGACCATCCTTAAGTATCTGAGGCGTACTAAGGATATGTTCCTAGTTATTGGAGGAGATGAGGAACTAGTCATCAGAGGACATGTAGATGCTCATTTCAAGACTGATCAAGATGACATGAAGTCGCTGACTGGAAACATCTTTAGTTTCAATGGAGGTGCAGTGAGATGGAAGAGCTCAATGAAAGGTGTGGTCACAGATTCTACAGCAGAGTCAGAGTATATCGCAGTTTCTGAGAATGCTAAAGAAGTAGTATGGATGTGAAGCTTCATCCAAGAGATGGATGTAGTACCTAACATTAAAGATCCTATCACACTCTATTGTGATAATACTACAGCGGTGACACTTGCGAAAGAGCCAAGGTCACATAAGTGGATAAAGAACATATTTAGAAAGTATCATCTCTTCAGGGATTTTTCTCAGAGAGGTGAAGTTACAGTGAGTAGTATTTCCACAGAAGATAATGTGGCAGACCCCTGGACTAAATCCTTGACTCAGCCAGAAACATGATCATCATTTGAGGTCTAGCAGACTAAAAGTTTTATGAAATTGGCTCTAGTCCTAGTGGGAGTTTTTTAGATTTGGTATCTTGAGAACCATCTATTTGTACTTTGATTACATGAATGTACACTTATTATATATTGTTAATTATTCTGCGTGACTATAATATAATAATGTTCTGGAATATTTTTTGCATTAATAAGGTCATGGAAGATCCCCATTATGATGTGAGACTTAAAATTCCATAACAAAATTCTTAAATAATGTTCTACGGTTTAATGGAATACTATGATAGGAAACATAGTATACAGACCGTCATGTGCGAGTACTCGTAAGAAGACGAGACTCTCTCCCATGGAGTTCGCATTTGGTAATCTCCAAGTTGGGAGATTATGAGAATAGACTCGCTAGTAGTAATTCCGCATGTCTAGGTGTCATCAAAAAATTCTATATATGAGAATTTGTAATGGTCCTTAGACTGACATATTATCATTAACTCATGGCATGACTCACACACTTAGATTTACTAATGAAAACCGTCACAAAGAAAGTTGGTGGGAAGTAGGGTACATTGGGTGAGTCACGAATGACATGTTATTAATGGATAAGTCGAGGAAGGATTTGTCCCCTCCATATTTATGGTAGTAGATATCTCAGGCCCATTGATCTAAATAGAACAGTCGCCCAAATTCCATGGCCACGGTGTAACGTCGAGTTTATTTCTTGAAGTCAAAGAATGACATATCAAGCATATAGGTTTATAACACTTCCATGAAACCTTCTTGGTGAGATATTGAGATAATGGGATTAAATTACATGGTATTTGTTCATATGATGTGACAAGTCAATGTGGCATCAACTTCTTTCTCTTGGGTTCCTTGACCCGTTGCTAGACAGTAATCATGAACTTTAGGAAAACCCGCCTAATGCCATTGAGAAAGAGGCCTAGATGGTCACACACTAATTGTATTCAAGTATCTCAAGTAGAATAAATATTATTCCCGTATGTGGTTTAATAATTATTCAAGGAAGCCTAAATAATTTTAATGTTGAAGGAAGAATAAAATGAAAAGAAGTACACGTCGTGTATTAATGATTACACGCCGTGCAGTTTTTATTTTGAAAACAAGTACATGATATGTATTAATGAATACACACCGTGTGGTTTTCATTTTGGAAAGGAAATGAAAAACAAGTACATTCCATGTATTAATGATTACACTTCTTGTAGTTTTTTATAAAAAACAAGTACACGTCGTGTGTTAATAATTTCATGCCTGGTAGTTTTTCCAGTCAGGATATTGAAGATATAATATTGTTTTATTAAATGATATTTATTATAATCAACGTGGATGCATTTCAAGGAATTAATTATTCGACATGAGGTTTTCAATAATATTTAATGAAATAAATAAAACATGTAACACATTTATTTATTGTCATAACTCTATAACCTCAAACTCAGTTATAAATATCCTCACAACCCCAACACTTTTCCCTAGTCATTGTACACAACAATTCTAGAGAATTATTTCAAGGTTGAAAGAACTATTTCCTCCAAGAACTATCTTAATACCAAGATAGATCCTCCTCCATTGGATCAAGGTGATCTAAGGCGGACAATGGAAAGAAAGGCTTTTCCACGCTAGCACTCGAAGATTCATTTAGCGATGTCCAGAGATACTTGGTGAACGTGTGGATCACCACTAGAGGAAGTCTACACATGGCTTCTATGATGCAACAATGAATCACATCAGAGCATGATCAGAAATATCAACAAAGAAAGAACTCCATAAAAGGTACTTATTTTCAATTAATTAAATTATTTATAATCAACCTCTGATGATCCCTGTTTGTTGTTTTAGGACTATTTTTCTTCTTTGTCTATTTCTATGATTCGATCCATGGAGTCTGGAATTTATCGTCATATTGATCCCAGATTGATCATTGCTAATGACAAAAATCAATGTGGTCACATCCACCCATGAGCTTCCGCTGTTCCCGAAACCGTCAGTCGCATGATTGTCATGTCTCTGGTATTTTTTAAATTAAAACCTCAAGAATAACATCATGAAACTAAAATTTTCTGCCTTATATATATATATTATTTCCTATTACATCATGGTGTCATGACCATTTTATAGAATGAAATTTTAGTGCTTCTTTGGTTAAATATGTAAGGACATGGCTTCAAAACATACATATTATAGTGGATTTAGACTATAATTCATTTCATTTCATTTTCAAAGAACTTTTCTGTTTGGAGTCTCAAAAAAGTAGTTCATAACTAGATTATTACAAATTTGAAACTTATAATCAATATAAAATTTTCACAATATGAAACTTTTAAAATAAAACATTCTTTCTTTCTGTAAAAAACATCACGACTTTAAACTTCAATTATTTCGTTTTATTACCCATCCATAAACCCTATGAAAAAAATCAGAATTTGGGATAAGAAAAAAATACACAATAAGAAACATAAAAAAATTAATGAAACCATTAGTCCATGAATACTTATAAACTAATTAAAGATAAATTTATCACCCATAAAAATAACATACAATTACTTTGTGAAAGGATGAGGTTTATGTAGAAGATAGAAAACAAAAATAAACCATTTAGGTAACCTGGACCATCATTTTATTAAGACAATTACTTATAATTGTATCTCTTAGGACAAACATTTGATTTTTAACCCTCACAACTACCTTACAATGAAACCTTCACTGCTACTTTATGATGTAACCATAACAGTTACACTTTGAATAACCATTTTGGAAAAATTACAATATAAACTTATCCAATGTATTAGAGGGATATAACAGACCCACCCATCATCATAAAAAATTCCCACGAATCACAAAATTATCATTAAATAAGAATAATTACATCATAAAAATCATTTATTGAGAAAAATCACATATTAATGGAATACTGCGCACATACAACAGAAATCAATTTCTTTGAAAACAACCATGTAATGTTGTAAAGAAAAAATTAAAACATTACTTTATCATGAAAGTGGAAAAATCCACACATTATGTATATTTAATAAAAAATTCCTTTTTAATGTTATAAAAATAGAAATTAAAATAGTATATTTATAGAAAATATGCTTACATAAAACCTAAAAAATATCCATTTTTGGAAAAAAATGAGAAAAATTACCGAATTACAATTTTAAAATTTTTATTTCAAAATAAAAATATTCATAAGAAGCATTTTTGAAAACATTTACATGAAATATAAATATTTATAAGAATAAACCATTAAAACATTTAAAATAATGTTTTAGTTAAAGAGTCTCTTACCTCATGTTCGCTTACCTCTAAATGAGTTAAAACCTCTGTATAATATTTTAAATAGTTTTA
>CAUJRU010003003.1:0-59511 GCA_963277665.1 Viscum album
GGTTCTTTCTGTCGACGCTATGATTTCCGAGTCGTATTACCATGGCTCGTAAGTAGACAGAGAACTTAGGTTTTACATATGAGACCATATATGCATGTGCAAACAACTGTATGTTGTTTAGAAAGGAAACTTCCCATTTGGATATTTTTTATGGTTTGCTGTGCTTCCAGGTGGAAAGAGAACAGGGTAAATAAGACTCATCAAAGTCATATTGTGGTACAGGGGAAAACAATTGTCGTAAAGCAAATGCATTACATTCCCTTAAACCGAGGTTGAAAAGAATTTTTATGTCATCTAAAGTTTCTAATTTAATGAGATGGCTTGCTGAAAGAGTTCATGAAAGTGACATGTTAACCCACCCAGAAGACTCTCATGCATGGAAGGATTTTGATAAGAGACATCTCGACTTTGCTATAGAATATTCGTAATGTCCGATTGGGATTTGAAGCAGATGGTCTAAATCCATTAAAGTCTATGATTGGTGCAACTCATAGCACATGGACCATGGTGTTGGTTCCATATAATCTTCCTCCGTGTCTTTGTATGAAGCAACAATTTATATTACTTTCCACTCTAATGATGGACCTAAAAGTCCTAGGGGATAGATTGATGTTTTCCTTCAGCCATTGATTGATGAGTTGAATGAATTTTGGGGCGATGGTTTGATGACTTATGATTGTGAAACGAATTAAATGTTCAAACTGCAGGCTACTTTATTGTGGAAAATCAATGACTTCCCAGCTTATGCAAATTTATCAGGCTGGATTACGAAAGGGAAATTGTATTCCCTTATTCCAATAAAGGTAAAAAATATTTATGGCATAAAACATTCCAAAAATGGGCATACATGGTCACAGAAGTATTCTCCCCCCTTAGAACAGGTTCAGAAAGGACAGAATGGCATTTGATGGTTCTAAAGAGTTCAGCCCAGCACCAAAGATCATGACCGGAGACAAAATGTTATCGCAGATTGAGGAAGAAATCATATGCACGGTATATGAATTCAGTATTTCGTGGCTCCTCCAGTACGTAATATTCGTGTTGCGGGTAGGAAACACAGTCACAATTGGAAAAGAAAATTATTTTTTATAGTCTTCCGTATTGGGAAAGCTAACATGCTGAGGCATAATTTGGATGTCATGTACATTGAAAAAAATTTTTTGATACCATATTGTGGACCATTTTAGGTGTCAGTGGAAAATCAATGGACCATGTCAATGCATGCCATGATTTGGAAGAAATGGGTTTAAAGAAATAGTTTCATTTACAGTTAGTTGAGGGAAACAAGGCATATATGCCTGCTACATAGTATACGATGACTAAAAAGGAGAAAGAGACATTTCATTCCATTTTTAAGATGGTTAAGGTTCCTAATGGTTACTCTTCTAATATTTCAATGTGTGTGAATCTGAAGAGCAAGACATTGCAAGGGTTGAAAAGTTATGATAATCAAATAATACTTCTGTAGATGATTCCAATCGCAATTTGTGATTGTTTATCCCCCAGTGTTGTTCAGTCGTTGATTGAGATGAGTATTTTTTTAGACAGCTTTGTTTAAGAAATCAACGAATGAGTGATTTAAAAAGATTGTATGACCGAATTGTACTTACACTTTCTCACTTTGAGAAACTCCCCCCCCCCTCATTTTTTGATGTTATGGTACACTTGAAAGTGCACCTAACTGATGAAGTAGTGGCTGCTGGTCTAGTGCAATTCAGGTGGATGTATCCTATTGAACGGTATTTGAGTACATTGAAAATATTTGTATGCAACAGAGCTCGTCTGGAGACATAAATAGCCAATGGTATTTGATGGATGAGTGTAATACTTTTTGTGCAGAATATCTTATGGATGTTGAAACAAAATTAGATAAGCCCTCTTGGATTCATGATGGTCCAGTTGGAGAGGGAACCACATTTTATATGGACAACATCGAGTGGATACAAGCACATCGATATATCTTGTTCAATACTCCATCAGTTTTCACTATTAATGCAGTAAGTATCTTATCAATGTGCTTGTATAACATTTACATGTTCTGTTTGCATAATTTGATCATTTAAACATTGTGTTATCATTTGCAGGAAACACATTAATGAGATAAAAGAAGAGATCTATCGTGCGACTGAGTTGAAAATTCAACAATCTCATTATGCGTCATTTCATGATTGGTTTAAGGATTATGTATGTATAAATTAATTTTCAATATGAGTGAAGTATTATACTAATTTCATTCTTCATATATCAGCATTGAATTTTATAAATTATTTAGGTTCGTAAGATGAGGGTGTTAAGGGACCCCACGCTAACTGAAGTATTTATCCAACTAGCTAAGGGTCCATATATAACGGCTCATCGTTATAAAGCTATTGATGGTAATGGTTTTCGATTTCACATTAAATATGTTGATGAAAAATGAACAATAAAAAAACAGTGGCATCAGTTGTCATTTGTCGATTCTGGTTATTACTATGGTCAATTGATAGACATCATTGATGTTGTATACACACACTGTTTGAAGTACATATTGTTAAAGTGTAATTGGGTTGATCTAGTTTGTGGATGTATAGTCGATCAATATCAGTTTTTATTTGTGAATTTTAACTATATGTTATAAAGAAATAATGAACGAGGTGAGAATGAACCTTTCATTTTGACATCAGAAGCGGAACAAGTATTCTTCTTTAATTTTCCTTCGGATCCAAGTTGTCATGTTGTTGTTAAAATGTCTCGGCGATGAGTGTTTCTATTTTAAGAAGATGAACCCGAGACTGTTCTGTGTGTTAACCAACAGCTTGATCAACATACCATAGTTCACCATGAAGAAGATATTTATTGGTTCAGAGCATCTATTGAAGGAGAAACGATCGATTTCATGCTTAATGAAAGGTAGAATTGTTTTCCCACTATTCAGTATTTAATATCCTAGGATATCATAAATTATCCAACGATTTTATAAATCCTTGTAAGTTTTAATCCTCACTTTTGGATGTTTATTCAGTTATAAATATTTGGGGTGATTTAATCTTGGTTTATTGATGTTATTATCGGTGTATCTTACCTTTGAGGTATTCTTCATCTGGTTCATGTGCTGCTTGAATTTTTATTAATTCTATCTAAAATTTGGCTATTCATTGAATGGTTTTTGTACATAATTTGTATATCTGTTTTGTTAACTTTCTGATTTTTTAAAATTCATTCACAACTAATTATTTAATCCATTTTTTGTTTTATTAAAAATTGTACAAGTTTGATTTTTTTAAGAACAATCCAATTTATCTTTTTGACACTTTGGATAGTCCCCTTACTAATGTTTTTTATGACTGCAAGCATGTCAGGGGAAGAGGCAGCAGATCCCCGTCATCCATCTGAGGCATCTATGACTCAGGGTTGAGGTATGTTTGAATTTCATTGTCTCTATTTTTTATGTAATTAATAAACATATATATATATATATACATTTATAACATCTATCAAATTATATATAAAATTTCAACATGATCAAACTCGATTGCTTCTTCCTCTCGCAAGAGAGGCCCTGGTCGTGGAATTTTATCATGGAATTCCGACACAATGATTGATTTTTCATTTGATGAGGTATTTCACCATGTGGGACCGAATTCCCCGGCATTTATTCATCAGATGGGTCATATCATATGTGACCCACATCGATTTCCATTGACCACACGTGACTGGGCTTCTATCCCTCAGGACACATTAGATCGTCTTTGGAGGGAGGTTCAGGTAAGAAAACAATTTACTTTATCCTCTATGTATAAAAAATACTAATATGTGTGATTTTTTTCTTTATATAAAAATTTGAAAGTATGCCCCGAAGAGTTTCGGCCCATGTGTATGAGAAAATGCTGTAAGATGAGGAAAGAATACAAAGGCAAAGTGAAGAGGGACCACTGGGTAACAAATGTGGGTGCCCTAGACATTCTGAAAAAAGTCCTGAGAGGTGTCCTCCCGGCTCAGTGGTGTGTCTTGGTTTCATATTGGTCTAATGAGGGTGTTGCGGTTTGTATATTTATTTTGGTGTATATATATTTTCAAGAATGTGTTATTTGTTTGAAATTTGATGAATTGAATACAGGAGGTGTCAGCACACCATTCTGAGAATCAAGCGTTGCAGGGACCACCTCCCAGGCTCAGGACTCATCACATGTCTCAGATCTGACATGAGGTATTTATTATTAATTTTTTAATTTATTAATTAATATGGTTTTGTGTTTATATTCTATTCATATACAGTTGCGGAGCAAGGTGCATCAACTGATAAAATGTCGGTGTGGATGAGGACTCATGATCGCAATTATCGAGAGGCTGAAGTATTGATAGTAAGTTCTTGTACTTACCAATACTTACATAAATCTGTATATTAACATATATATGTATATATATTTAAATATTTCACAGGCTCAATTTGAAGTTGAGTTAGAACATCTGCCAGAGGACCAGCGACAGCTTCCCATGCAAAAGGATGAGATCTTTCATCGCATTATTGGTCGGGAAGGTCATGGATATAGTTTGACCTATGGAACAGGAATTCCTCGTTCTGTAGTGTCACACGCTGCGGTTGTCGGTCCTACTATTGCTCAGATGACACAATAGTTGTCAGATTTCGAGGCATGGCTGTAGGCTTCCGAGGAGGAAAATGCGCAATTGACCACTGAGGTTAGAGCACTGCGGGAATATGTGTGTCCCAGGTGATGGTGCAAGGGATCATACGACACCAGTTTTATACTGTATTTATTTATTTAATTAAAATTATTTCTGTTATGAAAATATTCATAATGTTTATTTGTTGTAGGCCCCTGACCCACCGGATAGAGGTAGCAGTGATGACCACGCATGACGCATCATATTCACGAGGTGTGTTTTTTTTTTACTGGTGGGGTTGTTATTGATGTATAAGTTGGGTTTCTAGTGATTTTTTGTGATTTTGGGGTATCATGTGTGTTTTGTTGTGACACAATGTTTGTGTGCATGAATTGATAATTAACCATTAAACTGATTAATGATTTGGATAATTTTTGTTCATTTAATTCTTTAATGTTTTAAATTGCATGTTCTGTAATAGTTTTGAAAAACCATGTTCTATAACCACCCCCGGAAAGCCCCCCCTGGACAGCACCCCCCACCCCCGGACCAACCCCCCCACCCCGGACAGCCCCCCCTCACCCCCATATAGCCCCCCGACCCTGCACCCCCCGTACAACCCCCCCCCCCCAACCGCGAACAACACCCCCCCACCCTCGGACAGCCCCCCCACCCCAGATAGCCCCCCCTCGCACCGCCGTACAGCCCCCCCCCCCCCCCCCGCACCCCCATACAGCCCACCCCGCACCCCCGGACAACCCCCCACCCCCGGAGAACCCCCCCAACACCACACCCCCCCGGACAGCCCCCCCCCCCCCACCCCCGACAACACTCCCCACCGCCGGACCCCCCCCCCCCCCCCGCCCCCCCTAGACAGCCCCCCCCAACCCAGACAGCACTCCCACCCCGGACAACCACCCCCCCACCCCAGACAACCCCCTCGCACCCTCGTACAGCCCCCCGAACCCCCCCCCCTGATAGCCCAACCCACCCAGGACAACACCCCCACCCCCGAAAAGCCCCCCCACCACCCCGGAAGCCCCCCCACCCCCGCACACCCGTACAGCCCCCCCGCACCCCCCGGACATCCCCACCCACCCCAGACCGCACCGCCCGCCCCCGGACAGCCCCCCCCCCCCCACCATGGACAGCCCCCCCTCCCCCCCCCCCCCCCCCCCCCCGCACCCCCGTACAGCCCACTCCGCACCCCCAGACAGCCCCCCCCCCCACCACCCCGGACAGCCCTCCCCACCCCCAGAATCATGGTGAATCTCATGCATCATGCATAAAACAGAAATAAAAATAAAACAATGGTTGTAAAATCATCCACAGTTGACCTCACATCTTATCCCAAACCAAGATTCCACATCGATTCAGATTATAATGTAACACTTGCAAGAATCATTACCCAAACACACACACCCACTCAGGATCATTCTATCAATAGGGAACCCACTCGAGTCCTTAGATTCTATGTGTATGCAGATGCATTCCTATTGGGATCCTCAGCAGTTTGGAACGCTCTTAAAGGGTGTGTTGGGTGGTCAAAACCACCTGAACGACCTTGGAATGCCACTAAATCATATGACAACAACCGCAGTGTGAATTGTGAAATGGTCGGACAGACGACACGTCAATCGGAGGTGTTGTTTTGACCGCGGTGACCGGAAACGCATTTCTGGAGTCATAAAACACCAAAACGGCGTGTCATAGTCGAATTCACAGCACTTGGCCCAAATGGCCTGAAACTGCACGAGAAAGATAGGAATATTTTTCGTGATATGTAGGACGAGACGGCACATCCATCGGACGTGTGGTGCGCGCGGTACGACCGAATGTGTCATTTTCAGCAGTTCGGCGCGCTCTATAAAGTCACACTGGGTGGTCAAAACCACCCGAATGACCTCAGAATGCCATGAAATCATACGACAACAACTGTGGTGAAAATTTATATTTTTCAGATAGATGGGACGTCAATCGGAGGTGTCGTTTGACCATGGTGTTCGGGAACGTGTTTCCAGAGTCATAAAACACCAAAACGGTGTTTCAAAGTCAAATTCAGAGCAAACGTGCTCCGAATGACCTGAACCGCATGAGAACAATATAAATACTATTCATGACATGTAGGATGAGACGACACGTCCATCGGATGTGCGGTGCATGCGGTATGACCGAATGTGTCGTTTTCAACAGTTCGGCGTGCTCTAAAAGGGCGCGTTGGGTGGTCGAAACCACCCGAACGACCTCGAAATGCCACGAAATCATACGACAACCACCGTGGTGTGAATTTTGAAATGTTCGGATAGACGGAACGTCAATCAGAGGTCCCGTTTGACTACGGTGACGGAAAAAGAATTTCCGGAGTCATAAAACACCCAAACGGCGTGTCAACGGTCGAATTCAGAGCAAACGTTCTCCAAATGACCTGAAACAACACAAGAACGATTGGAATATTATTAGTGACATGCAAGAGGAGACGGTACGTCCAGTGGACATGCGGTGCACATGGTACGACTGAATGTATTGTTTTTAGCAGTTCGGCGCACTCTAAAAGGGCGCGCTGGGTGGTCCAAACCACCCGAACGACCTCGGAATCCCACGAAATCATAAGACAACAACCGTGGTGTGAATTTTGAAATGGTCAGACAAAAATCACGTCAATCAGAGGTGTTGTTTGACCGTGGTGACCAGAAATGCGTTTATGGAGTCATAAAACACCAAAACGACGTGTCATGGTCGAATTCAGAGCAAACGTGATCCGAATGTCCTGAAAACACACAAGAATGATATCAATATTATTCGTGACATTCAATAGGAGATGGGAACGTCCATCGGATGTGTGGTGCGCACGGTACGACCGGATGTGTCGTTTTCAGCAGTTCGGCGTGCTTTAAAAGGTGCGTTGGGTGGTCAAAACCACCCGAACAACCTCATAATGCCACAAAATCATACTAAAACAATAGCAGTGTGAATTTTGAAATTTTCGGATAGATGAAACATCAATCGAAGGTGTCGTTTGACCGCGGTGACCGGAAACACGTTTCCGGAGTCATAAAACACCAAAACGGTGTGTCACAGTTGAATTCAGAGTAAACATGCTCCGAATGACCTAAAAACGCCTGAGAATGACAAGAATATTATTCATGACATGCAGGAGGAGACATAACATCCATCGGACGTGCGGTGCGCGTGGTAAGACCAAATGTGTCATTTTCAGCAGTTCAGCGCGCTCTAAAAGGGCGCGTTGGGTGGTCAAAACCACCCGAACAACCTCAAAATGCCACAAAATCATACAAAAACAACCGTGGTGTGAATTTTGAAATGGTCAAATAGACGGCACATCAATCAGAGGTTCCGTTTGACCACAGTGACCGAAAACACGTTTTCGGAGTCATAAAACACCAAAACGGCATGTCACGGTCCAATATAGAGAAAACGTGCTCCGAATGACCTGAAAACGCACAAGAACGATAGGAATATTATTTGTGACATGATTAAGGAGACAGAACGTCCATCGACCATGGGGTGCGCGCGGTATGACCAAGTGTGTCATTTTCAGCAGTTCGGCGCGCTCAAAAAGGGCATGTTGGGTGGTCAAAACCACCCGAACGACCTCGAAATTCCACGAAATCATACGACAATAATAGTGGTGTGAATTTTGAAATGGTCTGATAGAAAACACGTCAATCGGAGGTGCTTTTTGACCATGGTGACCGAAAAAGTGTTTCTAGTCATAAAACACCAAAATGGCGTGTCACGATTGAATTCAGAGAAAACGTGATCCAAATGATCTGAAACCGCACGAGAACAATAGGAATATTATTCGTGACATGTATGAGAAGACGAAACATTCATTAGACATGCGGTGTGCGCGGTACGACCGAATGTGTCATTTTCAGCAGTTCGGTGCGCTCTAAAAGGGCGCGTTGGGTGGTCAAAACCACCCGAACGACCTCAGAATGCCACGAAATCATACGACAACAACCGCGGGGTGAATTTTGAAATTTTCGGATAGACGGCATGACAATTAGAGGTGCCTTTTGACCACGGTGACTGGAAACGCCTTTCCGGAGTCATAAAACACCAAAAGGCGTGTCATGGTCGAATTCAGAGAAAATGTGCTCCGAATGACCTGAAACCACACGAGAATGATAGGAATATTATTCGTGACATGTAGAAGGAGAAGGCACATCCATCAGATGTGCGGTGCAGGTGGATAACATCCATTTTAGGACAACAAAAAACACTTTCCTAAACTAAAGCAAAGTCTCCAAAATAAGAAAAATAAATTCAAAAATGATAAAAATTCTTAAATTGGTGGTTTGAAATTATTATATCACCCATGAGATGTCAGATTTTATTTTATTATATGTATATAATAACTGAATAAAGATTTCAAATTTACGTTTGTTTTTTTTAGTTTTCATTGTATCTTATTGTAGGTTTTTAAAGCAGATGGTTGTGTATCGTTGAAGCATGTCTATCATTTATTGTTTATGATAATCTTGATGTTTATTGTGTTTGGATATTTTTTTCGATTTTTATGATTTATATTCTGTTTTTTTATACTTTGTCATGAAATTTTAAAAAGAAAAGTTTTCTAGTGTAGCGACCGCCATTGGCGGTTGCTGTATGCCGAAGTCGCGGCCACCTTCAGCGACCGCCAGTGGCGGTTGCTATATGTCGTATATTCGCCCGGCTTCAGCGACCGTTGTGGTCGCTCTAGGCCGAAGTATCGGCCACTTTCAGTGGCCTCCATTGTCAGTCGCTGTAGTCCGACAGCGTCGGGCCTAAAACGGCCGCCATTGGCGCCCGCTGGGTGGTCTCTACAGGCCAATAGCGACCGCCAATGGCAGTCACTATAAGTGGAATTTTTTGTAGTGTTTCATGTGCATTTTCACGTGATGATAATAACAATAAAAAAACAAAAACAACAAAAAAAACCACCACAATAATAATGACAACAATAAGAATAACAACGTATGTGATAATAAAATAATGTATGTGCATTGCATGTGAATGTGCATGGTAATAAAAAATAAATAATAATGCACGTTAATTTTCATGTGCATGTTCATGAGAGGATAATAATAATAATAATAATAATAATAACAACAACAACAATAATAATAATAATAATAACAACAATGCATGTGATAATGGAATAATGCACGTGTGTTTCCCTCGGAATTAGGGGACGAACTCCTTGATGGGAGGTTCAAACATTCCGATCGGTTTCTAATAGGTTTGTTCGTAGAATAAGAAACATCCAATGATTCCATATCCATTTCGACCTAATTTCCAAAGGTAGGCGATCATTAGTTTGTGGTCTGATGAGGCTTAGGAATTTACATTGGTCGAGAGGATGGGGGGTCGGACTCATCACACCTTTTTGAGGGGAATTGTTCTCTACTCCGGGACTCTCTTTATAGATTTAAGTTATGTTCGTGAATCCTTATTACATTACCAAGTATAAAATGAGATTTCCTTCAGATCTGACAATCAATGATTATATATGTAGGATATTTAGAGAATATTTTATATGTATTCGAGGTTCTTCATCGATAGAGAATCATCCGTATTTATTTAGAGATTCTTGATCAATGGTATCCTTCCACAAATTTATATAGAAGTCTCTTGGTCATTATAATGACCATGCTGGTTTTAAAGCCACTCTGTGGGGCACTTGAAGTTTATTGTCATTCAGAAGGACATGGATTATTTTAGAGTTGGGATCAAACCCACAGATGGGCTACCTACGTATCCTTTGTTTTAGAAAAGGAATCAGAACCCATGTAGTTCGAGTAAGGGAGTATGATGTTTATTATTGATGGCTCAAAGAAGGATGTCATAATTACTTTTACACTCTAAGCTCACGTGAGTCATGCTCGGTGTGAGAAAAATGAGGTATTGGTAAAAATCAAACAATTGTGCCATAAAAGATGCAATCATAAAAAAAATAAGGTGGGTCTTATGTATGTATGACTGCCCAGATAAATGAAGATTTGGATTTACTTCGGGGAAGAAATCCAGGAACAGAGTCCATAAAGGTATATGTGCTTCAGGAATATTTGAATACTCTAACTTGGGGCTTACTCCTGAAAAGGAGGCCCAAATTAGGAAAGGACATATGATTGGGTTTTTACTCCTGAGAAGGAATCCCAGATCAAAGGTAAATTAGGACTGGTTAAGAGGAATAAATACTGGGGATTACTCCTGAAAAGGAGGCCCAGGTCAAGAGACTTGAAAAATTAAGGGACTTGGGGCTTACTCCTGAAGAGGATGCCCATATTTGAGACTGGGTCTTACTCCTGAAAAGGAGGCCCAGGTTAATGGAGTTATGATTGGGGCTTACTCCTAAAGAGGACGCCCATATTTGAGACTGAGGCTTACTCCTGAAAAGGAGGCCCAGGTTAATGGAGTTATGACTGGGGATTAATCCTGAAGAGGATGTCCATATTTGAGACTGGGGCATACTCTTGAAAAGGAGGCCCAAGTTAAGAGAATTATGGTTGGGGATTAATCCTAAGGAGGATTCCCATATTCGGGGACTGGGGCTTACTCTTGAAAAGGAGGCCCTGGTTAATGAGTTCTCTCATCGTAAAGGATGAGGTTGAATGGATGAAATCTCAATCTTTAGTGACATAAAGATGTGTAAATCACTAGGTTTTGAGAGATAGTCCACATAATTCCTTTCAGATAAGGAAGTCAGATAAAAAAATCATGCCATAAATGGCTTTGAAGAGTGAATTGAAGACTGAATCTTGAATAGGAGAGGTGTAATGGCTTAAGAGGGGTGAAATGGGCAAGATGGGCACCCAAAAAGGTAGGGCCACGCAAGTCCTAGCAGGCGTGCAGGTACTACGTGGGCGCACAAGTCCAGGTCGCGCATGTATACCTACGCGACACATGGGTACTTTCATGATGGTTAACCAGCAGGGTAATACTTGAGCGACTCTTGTTTAAAGCCTTTAGAATCATCTTGAGGTTCTTCCAGAATAGTGGACGACAAGTTCTATTGAAGGAGTTAGGCGGCGCGCAAGTGTGGCCATTTCCCTTAAGGGCTGGCCACTCAGGCGCGCAAGTGTTGATGAGTTTCAACACTTAGGCCTTCCTCCCCTCATTAGATATTCTGTTCTAGGTAAGAAATTACCTTAGAAGTGTTTCAGAAGATTTGAGAAGAGACTAGGGCACCGGGAGCTCAAATATGAGTTTCTGGAAAAAATTCCTCCTCGAATGGGGGGCCCACAGGGTCTATTTATAGGCTGGAGAAGACCCAGGCGGTTATCACTTAGGTTGCGCAAGTCACTTGCGCGACCATTAGGCGGCACGCAAGTATACTTGCACGACCATGAGGGAACTTGTGCGACCTATGGGCAATGTTCTCTTTGTTCATCCCTTTGTCAATTTTTGATGTTTCTTCAAAGGATGAATCAATTTGGAATAAGGTATTTCCCTTTTCCAATCTTTAGACTCTGTGACGAAAAGTAGCATCAATAAAAGTCCCCCCTCAGAGTTGGATCCAAAAGAAATGAGGATTTGACTCTAAGGAAAAGAAGAAAACTAAAGGAAAGGTGGCGCGCAAGTCTGGGCACGCAAATGAGCTTCAGGCACGTAGGGTCTGGCACGTAGGGGTACGACCTTTAGTCACCCAGGGTACGGTGCGCAGGGTTCTAGCCGCGTCTATAAATAGAGGGCCTCACTTCCATACAAAGCATCCGGATTTCCGGATTTCAAACCTTCGAGCTCTCGCCGCGCAGGTCAACTTAGCCGTGCAGGTTGCTCTGTTTTCCAATGTTTCTTTGTTGTCACGCTGCTGTATAGGTATTTGGACTTGCATGGTGATACTTGTATGTCAAACACTTGCGCGACACATCCATACTTGCGCGTCAAAATACGACTTGTGTGCCTTAATGCCTTAGCCATTTTTTTCAAATTCTTTCACAAATTTTATGAAAAATAAATTTACTTAAAAGTTAATTTATTCAAATTTTGTTCAGAATCAATGGCTCTTAGACCCGGAATAGTTGATGAACTGGCTAGGAAGTGGATTGATGACATGATGAACATTTTTGGCCATGATTACTATGATATCTGCAACAACACTCTCCCAGATTTGGATAAGTACTTGAAGAAATATCATCTTAATTTCCCACAGAGAATCTATCTTCCTCTGTGTGGTCATGGTCATCTACAAGGATTCAATGTTCTAGATGTAAAGAACTATACACTTGAAATGCAGCTGCACTGCTACTACTCTATTTTGGTTATGTTGTGCATTAAGAGCAACAACAATGGTTTGAACATTCAAATTTTCCTTCAATGCCATTTCCTTACAGATATGAAAATGGAAAACCCATGGGCTGAAATGTTTTCTACTGCCGGTTGGTGGAGAGAAGACAAACATGGCATTAGAGTAATATCTGAAAATAGTAATCTCTCCAAATGGATCTTTACTTCCAATGCTCCATTCTCAAATCCATGTATCCATCTTCCAAGTCTCTTGGACAGAAATAGAGTCACTGTTTGATCAGTAGAAAAATTTTCTCAAACCGCACTCAAGAACATCCTTTTACAATTGCTCCAAGAAGAGCTAGTATCACTACATCTCTTATTGTATCCAGTTGAATGAATGAATTCCCGGTTGTTTCTGATGAGTCTCGGGATGCCGTAAATCAAATGAAGAATTATGTTGAAAGCCTCTTGTAATTCTTGAAAAGAGAAGAGACTCCAGTTTGTGGATGTCCTTCTATCTCCTGTGCATCAATGAAAAACACTTTCATATTCAATCTTTCGTACCTGCATTATTTTTCTACATGCTTTATGTTTTACCTAAGTCAATGAGCCTAGTAAGCATAGTTTGATTTTTACTAGGATTATCATAAATAACCCTACAAACTTTGAAACTCTTAATTGCTCAATATTACCTAAATCATACAAAATGTATGTTTAGTGAGTTAGAACTTGACATTTATTCAATGTTCCTTTGTCTTTTGTGGGTAGTTTAAATTCATGCACGTCGGACATAAAAAGGCTAATGTTTAAGGTCGAAATAGATTTGACCGAATGAATTAGAATTGACTCAATTCCTTGAAAATTCATCTGAAAACATAGTACCATACTCAAGTATGAAAGAAAAAATATGTAAACTATTACTTAAGAATATTTGAATCTAAAGAATGATATGAAAAAGAGATAAAAGGAATTAGAAGAAATAGTTCCCAAAAATGAAGTAACCATTATTTAACAAACCCGTTAGGGGGTTGAATTATACTGGGCCACCTAAGGGCATTGGATGCATAGTTAAATAAAATAGTATCTTTTGGCTAACAAGTCTATTATGTAGACTGTTTATGCAAGGCCGCCTATGGGCATGTGCTGCATAGTCAGACAAAAGAAATCTTAGAAATTTACTTTCCTAGTGCTAAAATCCAGTGAAAGTTTATGGAGATTCAAATTTTCCAAAGTATAGAGTTTGCTGTATGGAAAGAGGTACTTGAATATGGAAAAGATATTTCCAAACAAGATTATCGAATAACTGAATAGATATCACTCCTACGAAGGTCTGACCCAAATGTAGGGAAGGATAATATAAACCATAGACTTGAATACTTTTCAGATCATGAAAAGGGATATGGGACAAATATATTAAGGATGGATATTTTTGTGGATCCCTACATACTGTCATTTAAGACCAATAAGGACAAAAGAGTATTTCTTCCCAAGAATGAAGTTACCATTATTTAACAAACCAGTTAGGGGGTTGAATTATGCAGGGCAACCTAAGGGCATTGGCTGCATAGTTAAATAAAAAAGTATCTTTTGGATAACAAGTCCATTATGTAGACTGTTTATGCAAGGCCACCTAAGGGCACGTGCTACATAGTCAGGCAAAAGAATTCTCAGAAGTTTGACATTTTTTGTGACTAGAAGTCATGAAAAGGGTTATAATGATCTGAAAATATTTAATGTTAGGATTATGACACATAAAGATGGGTATTGTCGAATGTATACAGAGATACACAGATCAATGATAACCATAATCATGTTGTGGCTGGGTCCTGAATTGAAATGTTGGACTTCACTACGTATCCCATAAGGATGAAATCAAGCCATACGTAGTTCTTAGACTACAGTTTAACGTCGTGTGGGACAAAAGGATTAGAGATCTTCGTTTAGGTTCATAGATCTTAGACTATTATAATAAATACATAGTGTGTGTTTTCATGGGGACTTTTCAGCCAAGGGACTGAAAGTGGAATTTGGGGTTAGGCCCAAATACTTGGGGCTGGATTCGAAGGACACCCAAATTTTCTATGTATCCCATATGGATGGGAATCAAGCCCAGGTAGTTCTATAAATTCTCACTCCACAAATTTGGTTCTTACATGTGAAGGGTGAAAGGGTACTTTAGTACAATGATGGTTTAACCAAAGATAAAAGGTTTTGGAATTTCCATGTATGCACATAGTCTTTGAAATGAAACATGATTGAAAAATCAATGTAAATAATGGTTCCCTATCAGGTGAGGGTATCAATGAATATTGTAGTTTATTTTCATACTGTACAAAAGTGTTGTATAGTTTAACGTTGTATAAAAAAGACGAATGTGAACCAATGTAAAGATATTGATTCTAGGGGCGGTTTCACGAATCAACATCGTATGAGATGGAGGTGAACCAATGTGAAGAGATTGATTTTGGGCTTGAACCTTAGGAGGTTGCCTACGTACCCAGCCTGGAAGGCAAGGATCAAAGTCCGCGTAGTTCAATTAAAGAATGAATTAATGATCAAGTTGTTCTTAGGGACAACGAACTAAAAAATGATGTTGGGAATTACACATGGTGAGTAGCCCAGAGAGAGTGTTATAGTTGAGGTTTTCTCTAAGCTCATGTGAGTCATACTCAGTGTGAGAAACAAGAGGTAACAACAACCTTAACGATGCATAGATTAATTTCATGTATGACATATAAAGGGACTATACAGTTTAAAGTTTTTCAGTTAGGACTATTGGTGTTGCATAGTTTAGTGTCATGTAGCAGGGACAAAGTACATTTTAATTTCATGTAGGACATATCAAGGACTTTCTGTATAGTTTAGCGTCATGTAGTTAGGATGACAGGGACAATATAGTTTGACGTCATGTTGGACAAAAGGGGGATTGTACAGTTTAATGTCATGCAGTGAGGAAAAAAGAGTAAACCATTTAATTTCATGTTGGATGCATTGGGGACTTTTTTTCCACAGTTTAACGTCATGTTGGACAAAAATGGGACGATACAGTTTAGCGTCATGTTGGACGAAAGTGAGAATAGTTTAAGGTCATATGCATGGACCGTGGATGGTGCAGTTTAATGTCATGCTGGATGGTGGTGTAGTTTAAGGTCATACAGGACCTTTGATGATTTTGTAGTTTAACATCTTTTCAGACGTAAGGGACTTTTATACAGTTTAGCATCATGTAGTTAGGATGTCACAGTTTAACGTCTTGCTGGACGTAAGGGAATTTTATACAGTTTAGCGTCATGTAGTTAGGACGTCACAGTTTGGCATCTTGTTAGACGTAAGGGACTTTTATATAGTTTAGAGTCATGTAGTTAGGACGTCACAGTTTAACGTCTTGCTGGACGTAAGGGACTTGCAAATAGTTTAGGGTCATATGCATGGACAGTTGATGATGCAGTTTAAGGTCATATAGGACCTAGTTGCAGTTTAAGGTCATACAGGACCTAGTTGCAGTTTAAGGTCATACTGGACCATTTAGGGAACTTTTTCATAGTTTAACATCGTGTGGGACGAAAGTAAAAATATTTTAAGGTCATATTTATGGACTGTTGATGATGCAGTTTAAGGTCGTACAGGACCTAGTTGCAGTTTAAGGTCATACTAGATCATTTAGGGAACTTTTTCACAGTTTACCGTCATGTGGGACGAAAGTACAAATAGTTTAAGGTCATATGTATGGACCATTGATGATATATTTTGTGTTTATACAAAATATTTCTTCAAAAATCTGGCATTGGTTGGAGTAGTGATGATCTCTCCATCCATATAGATTAATGAATATGCTCCATTGAAGTAGACCCTATGTATTGACTAAGGTCCTTCCCATTTTGGATCAAGCTTGGGAGGTTTCTTTCCTAGTATCATTGGAGTTCTGAGAACTAATACCAATTCTCCCTGAGTGAATGAACAAAGACGAACTTTTTTGTTAAAAGCTCGTGCTATTCGTTTATGGTAGACTTCCAAGTGGTGCAAAGTGCACAATCTTCTCTCATCTAACCATTCAAATTCATTCAATCGCTTTTGAGATTGTCCATCTATAGATGACTGATAAAAAATGGATACTCTGAGCGAAGGAAATTGAACTTCAATGGGAAAGACGGCTTCCGTTCCATATACTAGTGAATATGGAGTTGACCGAGTTGCAGTTCGGGTGGTGGTCTGATAATCCCATAAAGCATGAAAGAGTTTATCAGGACATGACCTCTTATCTTTATCCACCATCTTTTGCAGTATATTTGAAAGAGTCTTGTTGAAGGCTTCTATTTAGCCGTTAGCCGCTGCATTATACCGAGATGAATAGTTGGATTTGATGTTGTATTCTTGATACAACTTCTTCACCTCGGATGAACAGAAGTTGGTGTCATTGTCCATCAATATGGTATGAGGGACACCAAATATGGTAATGATGTTAGACTTGATGAAGCTAACAACACATTTAGAACTGACTTCCTTGAGAGGTATTGCCTCTGCCCATTTGGAAAAGAAGTCAGTAGTAGTATGAATGTACTTAAACTGCTTGGCCATAGCCGAAGGGTAAGGTCCCACGACATCCATTCTCCATGTGGAAAATGGCCATGAGTATTTAGCTGTATGAAGCAACTCTGGAGGTTGATGAATGAAGTTGGCATGTACTTGGCATGAAAGACACTTCTTTGTGAAATCGACACAATCTTGTATCATTGAAGGCCAAAAGTATCCAAGCCTTCGAATCTGATCAAACAGTCTATGTCCAGACTAGTGGGCACCACAGACTCCTGTATGCACTTCTTTCATGGCAGCCATTGTCTCTTTACAATCAATGCATCTGAAGAGAAATCCATCAAAACCACATTTGTAGAGAATTTTCTCTAAGTGATCTGGGCTATCATAAAGAGTAAAATTGACCACATGTCGTCAGATTTGTTCTTTCTCAGCTCTATCAAGTGGAAGTGTTCCATTTTGAAGGTATTCCCTGATAGGTGACATCCATCCTATAGTATGACTATATGGTTCAGGAATGGGACTAATTTCATTAATTTCCTCTGTTCTGATTCGAACATAAGGTGAAATTGCATGACGGTGGGCAATACTTATGGTTGTCTTGTCCCGATTTGGATCTGCCAGAGCTGTGGCTATATTAGCCAGTGCATCAGCTTGAGCATTTTGTGATCTCGGGACATAAGAAAATGTCGGTTCCAAAGGGAATTCCTCCACTAACTCTCTGACTTAATCATACAATGGGATTAGTTCTTCTTTTCTGATGGCATAATCCTCATTGACTTGTTTGATTACCAGGTCTGAATCACCTTTCACTTTTAAGTGATTCACTTGTGCTTGAAGCACTAATTCCAAGCCTACGATGAGAGCTTGGTATTCGGCTTCATTATTGGTACCACCTTCCCACAATAATAAGGAATAAGGTAACACCGCCTTTTCTGGAGAAATGAGCACAATTCCTAAGCCAACTTTGTTGAATTTAGGATATTCCATTTTCCTCCCTGTTGGACTTCTGGAATCACCATCAAAATACATTTCGCATGCCTGAGAACTTTCTTGAATAGAGAAGACTTCCTCATCAAGGAGTTCAATATCTGAAGATCTGTCTTCCACTGAAGAGTGTTCAGCCAGGAAATCAGCCAGATCTTGGCCCTTTATCGCCTTTTGAGACACATACTGAATGTCAAATTGCTGCAAAATAACTGCCCACCTTGCCAGACATCCTGTAAGCATTTGACGACTAAGGATGAATTTGAGCGGGTTATTGCGAGATACCAATAAGACCTCTTGATGTTGCAGGTAGTGTCTCAACTTCTGAACTGCAAAGATTAAATCCAGGCAGCACTTCTCAATACTTGAATATTAGGTTTCTGCTTCAAGCATAGTTCGACTGAGATAGTAGAGGCTGTTTTCATTCCCAGCATCGTTCTTTTGAGCAGGAAAGGCACCCAATGATCGCTCTAGAGCTGTCATGTAGAGGATAAGTGGTCTTCCTTCAACAGGTGGCATGAGTACTGATGGGCTCAAGAGGTATTTTGTGAGAATATCGAATGATTCTTGACATTCTTCAGTCCACTGGTAAGTGACTTCCTTCTTCATTAATTTGGTGAAGGGTAAAATTTTTCCTACTAAATTGGCGATGAAACGCCGAATATAGGCTAAGTGTCCTTGAAGTCCTCTTAATTATTTCAAAGTTCGAAGAGGTGACATACCAAGGATTGACTTGGTCTTCTCAGGATGAACTTCAATACCACGATGGCATACAACAAAGCCGAGAAATTTTCCTGAGGTTACCCCAAAAGCACATTTTAAGGGGTTCATCTTCAAATTATGTTGTCGAAGCTTGCAGGATATGACTTCCAAATCAGACAAGTGATTCGAACGTTGTTTGGATTTAACCACCAAATCATCTACATAGCATTCAACAATCTTCCCTAAGAAGGATTTGAAGATACGATTCATGGCACGCTGATATGTTGCACCTGCATTCTTTAAGCCAAAAAGCATTACCTGGTAGCAAAACACACCCTGAGGGGCTCTGAAGGCTGTGGATTCCTCGTCTTCTGGGGCCATTCGGATCTGATTATATCAAGAATATCCATACATAAAGAAAAGTGCTTCATAGCCAGCTGATGCATCAATTAAAAGTTCTGTAATCGGAACTGGGAAATCATCCTTAGGACAATGCTGATTAAGATCTCTGAAATCAATGCAAACTATAATTTGTCCGTTCTTCTTCTTTACAGGGACAATATTATCCAACCACTTGGGATATTGAACTTCTCTGAAAAAGTTAGCTTTGATAAGATTATCCACTTCAGCCTCAATTTTGGAAGCATAAGTTTGGTGTATTCTTCTCGCGACATTCTTAAATCCTCGATGTTCTTATGATAAACCCAAATGATGAGTAGCAACATCAGGATCAAGCCCGAGAATTTCTGTATAGTTCCAAGAAAATATATCACTATTTTTCTTTAGAAAAGAAATATACATATCTTGATCTTCAAGAGTCATGTCCACACTGATTAAAGTGGGGCATGGATCTTCTTTTGTACCCAGATTTATTTCTCTGAGTTCATCCACAGTGGTATAGATACCCTCTTCAAATGCTGGAGGAGCATCTCTGAGATCATCCTCTTCTTCTTTATCATGTGTTATTTCTTCCATTTCTACTTGCATAGTAGATGATAAAGTAGAATTTTCATGATCAGAAGAGATGTCAAAATTTTCATATCTTGAAGAAGAAGCTTCCATTTCTGACCCGATTGATGATGAAGGGTCTTCTTTGGGTAATAAAGAGGAGATGATGGATTGAGAATCGACATCATTGTTCACCTCCAATGTTGTTATAACTTCTTCTGTCCTAATTGGCGAAGTATAGACTTGATGGATTTCAGAAGATGAAATGAAGACGTCACCATTTGTGCTTTCATTACTGCCTGGTGGGTTACAAATTTCTCTCATGTTGTCTGGCTCGATTTTCGTAACTGACATTATGGATATTTCCATAAGATTATTTTGATTTGGGTCTATCTTGTCAATTTTACTGATAGGCAACACATAATCTGTACTCACATGTGTAAATGGATTTACTGGAATCTTCTCCAAACCATATGGAGCATTAACTTTGGTAATCTCCTTTGTTGAGGATTTCTCCCTTCCCTTCATGTGATAGAATTACGCCTCAATGTATTGAGACTCACATGTTTTTAACGAGGTCTTATTACCATACAGTGTCCCAAATTGACCATCGAAACAATATTTGAGACATTGATGGTAGGATGAAGGGATAGCCGCATGTTGATGTAGCCAGGGTCTTCTAAGCAGGATGTCGAAGGTTGAGTCTTGATCAACAACCATGAAATCTGAATTGGATACAAGATCTCCAAACTGAGTTCTGAGTGTAACTTCGACCAGTGGTTCTTGTTCATTTTTATCATATCCTAGTAACATCATGGTAGAAGGAGATAAATCAGATTCTGTGAGGCCCAATCGAAGAAGTGTACTAATGGGCATGAGGTTGACTCCTGAACCATTGTCAATGAAAGCTCCTCGAACATCTACACCATTGACCTTGCCAAATAAGTACAAAGGTCTAATATTACCATGCACAACATCATCTTCATCTTCATCAGTAAAAGATATTATTGCATGGAATTCTGCAGGATTATTCTCTATGTGATAGACTTCAGTTGCAGCAATTTCAGTTTCAAACTCCTGAGGACTTGACAAAGCCTCGATGAGTGCTTCCCGAAGATCTTTTGAAAGATTCAAAGCATCTAGAATTGATAACATGGATGGTACTTGGGAAAAGTGTTTCAATACATCATACTTTTGATCCAGAGGTCTACGTTTCCCAATAGGAATATGTGGTTTAGCAGGTACCTTGGAAGAAGATGCATTGGAAGTTGATTCATCTTGTATCAGGATAAGAGTTGACAATATTCCTGATTTTGGAAGATTAGACCGATTAGATCCATTTAATTTCTGAGAGGAATAAGATGGAACTTTCAACTGGTCTTCCAAAATAATTGTGCCAGGACTGAATTTGCTATTGTTAGAAGAACTTGCTTGTTCTTTGCTGAGCTCGTTGAAGGGCTCTACCACGAGTTTCTACTGCGTACACAGTTCTAGCAGGGGTAGAATTGGAGTAGTGGATTCTGTAAGATCCACATATTCCCCTGTATCACGAGCCTCTGGATCTTCCTCTGATTCCCTTGTTTGATACAGGGAATTCAGGCTCATCGAAATTGAAACTGCGACTGGCATATGGATCTGTTAACTGAATCATATTAACAAAACTGAGTATTTACTCTTCTTCTGATGAAGACTCTGCCTAATTAGCCTGTTTAGGCTATGCCGTTTGGTGGGGCGGTGCCCGTGGATTTGAAGTAGATGGCATGAAGTCCGCCAGAGTCAACGAAATCTTAAGCTTTGACACATACTCATCTTCTTCTGATTCTTTTTCTTTCTTTGAATCATGTCATCTCTTTGAGGAATTTCCCTCTGACGAAGAGGGTGTTACCACAACATTCATGGAAGAAGACACAATCGGTTTCTTTAATTTTGTTCACAAAATAGCATGAGTTCGGTTGATTATCTTTCTGACCATCCAATCATCATACTTATGTTCATTTTTGCTTTTGACTTCTTTCCATTCGCCTTCCTCCTCTGGAACTGTAGTAGTAACACATGCTACCTGAGCTGAAAAGCCTTTCAGTTTGACTTGTCCCGAGTCGACCATATTTTGCAGGAGGTCTTTGAAGACAAAATACTCCTGGATGGGATGCCCCAACATTTGATGAATGAGGCAATAATTGGGACGGTCTTCAACTCCTTCCTTATTTAGCTTTTCGGGCCTTGGCAATTGAACCAGATTATTCTCTAGGGCTGAAATGAAGTAACCAAGAACTTGTTCATTTCGGAAAGAGTATGTTTTTCTCTTCAAATCCTCAAATTTTTTTCGTCTTTGATCTCTTTGATCATCTAGATGAAATAGTCTTTTTTGTTGTCACTCAGGATGCGGAGACCTTCGAGAAGATGAAGGTTTTGAAGTAAAAACAGGTACATGTGCTTGTTTAAGCATAACTATAGCAGTTTTTGCTTTACCCATTCTCCTTCCTGGAGCTGATGGAATTACATGAGATTTAGCCTTAGCCTGTATAAGGTAATCTTCAATCTGTTGAGCGATTGAAGTAAGGTCTTGAAACCCTCCTGTGTATTTCACAGGGATCAACGGCGTGCTTAATTCATCATGCATATTTGCCACACAGATTGGCAACAATTCCTCTTGAGGGAGTGCTAAGATAAGGGAATATGTTAATCCCTTCTAGCGAGCAATGAAATCTAAGACCCTTTCATTCTCTATTTGCTTACAGTTTTTAAGATCTAAAACTGTTGTCTTTGGAAAAGTTGAGCTAAACTGAAGAATGAATTTTTGTCGAAGATCCTCCCATCCAGTAATTGACTGGGATTTCAAACTTGTATACCAGACAAAGGCTGGTCCTTGCAAGGTCTGTACGAAGCATCTGAGTTTTACTGCTTCTTGCTGCTCCGGAGTTCCCATCATAGGATCACAACAAGACACGTAATGCATCAAATTCTGTTCAGGGTCGCCTGATCCATTGAAAATAGGGAATACAGGGTTTCCAAAACTGGATGGAGGAGAGATTGAGTCTACCCATTCACGGTAAACTTTCTTTTCTGGTTGAACCTGTGCACGTTTCCCTTCCATAGTTTCTAACTGAGCTGTTAATGACTCAATAGTAGTTATTAACATTTGAGAGACATCTGGTTGAACTTGGACTTGGGTAGGTGTAATGACTGGAGCTTGGACATATGTGGTGGTTGGTGCTGCAACAGATGGTAGCACTACCAATTGTTGTTGCACTTGACCTGTAAGATTAGACTTGTGAGGGTGTACTGATAGAGGAGGTTATTCTTGATCCATCTCAGTAGCTGCAACAAATTCCTATGGCTGACTGACTCCAGCACGCCTAAGAAGAAGACTACTCTGAAGTAGTTCTTCACTCAACCTTCTTAATTCCTTCATTTATTCCTACTATTGTGCAATAATTTGCTCTAGTGAGAGCGATCGTCCTTCTCCAGAGGAAGGATATGTAACCTGATTCTACCCCTACCTTTGTTGGATACATTTCGGAGAGGGGTAAGTGGGTTACTCTAAGGATTACCTAGGTTCTGAGTAACACTTTGATTTTGTGTACGCACACCTTCTTCATTTGTGTTGGTGCATACATCTTCTTGAGCAGGAACCTCTTCATCTGAGTCCCCTGAGTGAGCCACATCTGGTGGATCAGCAACAACGTCATTGATGACATTGATTGATGTATAACGCATCACATCCTTTCTATCATCATTTCTGTGATATTTTCTTCTTCCATGTCTTTCATGAGACATTTCCTTTTGTTGATTCGATCCCTCAGGAACTTCTTGACGAACCATAATTTGGAGGGAATCTCCTGATAATTTGGCTCTCTGCTCCTCTTGAGGCTTCTTCCCCAGTCGAGAAAAGACCTACTTTCTCTGAGGAGGGGTTTGATGATTTTAAAAAGTCCTCAGTCTGGTGGACTGGGGCTGTTCTTGCTGTTCTCTCTCAACTCCTCGAATCCTATTTGTTGATTCCGAGGGTTGGTGTAAAATAGTCCCCAGTCTGGCAAGCTGGGATGGCTCTTGACATGCTATTTCTGAGACTTTCTTAAAATATCATAAGATCTTGCGAACCTTAGTCCGGAAATTAGCTGGATGCATTAACCTATATCAACTTTTATCACCTGGTTCAAAAGACCATTGGATGATTTCTGACACTTCTGTCACTTGGTGATGTTCTTGCTCCAAACGAGAGGCATGTTCAATATTCTCATTTGCTTGATGCAGGAGTAATTCAACAACTTGTTCTCTGTATGCTTGATTTTGAGAGGAACTAGTTGAAGCCTGTTCTTGGGCAAGATTTTTATTACAAACAAAGCCCATTGACTGTGGCCGGCCATGGGCAATAACATTGCATGAGACCATTTTCGGCGGGCTTTACTGACTGGAGAGCACTGTGAAATGTAGTGCTCCATGAACACCCCATCCTATGACATGAATACCAGATGGGGCATTGGCAATTAACTAACGCAATCTTCTTAGTGAGCCAAGGCATGAACGTTGAAGGGCTCTCTGCTGCTTTTCAGCCTTCGGATATTGAGAGACTGATAGAGATGCCAAATCAATCTGACATTGTAACCCTTCTATTATCATAAGATGATTTTCATATTCATCATAAGATAATAATTTCTTCTTCAACTGACAAAGAGTTTTCCATATGTTGAGACGAATATTATGAATTCCATATTTCGTCAACATCTTTGGAATGTCATACTGAGAGTCAGCCAGAGGCCAAAACATGACTGGTACTTCACCTTTTGCCAGTTGTTTTCTCATGTTCATAATTTTATCTTTATCATTAAATGAAGATTCTTCTACCTGTTTTGACCAGAGCTGGTGCTTCCTTGTTGCTTCATTGGATTTAACAGGATTGGTAGAGAAATCACTGATCAAACTAGAAGATTCATGACTTAGGGGTGGTTCGGAGAATGACGTACACCCTAGGCTATATTCTAATTGAGAATGTATTTCACCTGCTAGAGATGAATCATCAGACATGACTGGTTTCACATTTGCAAGTTCCTCAAGATAAGAGGGCTTTCTCGGCACTACATTATGCACTGGAGCATTTTCCGGGCAATGTGCATCACTACTGTGGAGATGAATTTCGCAGCGAAATTCATCATCATGGGGAGGACCACCATCGTGGGTTACAGCAAAAGATGAGATCTCTTGCTCCTTGGTCTTCTGACCACACAGAGGGTTCTTGTGTCTCTCATCTGAAGATGATACTTCGAGATCAACCGAATTGTTATGAAGCAAGCCTTCATGAGGAAGTGTCTGTTGAAGACCTTCGGAATTAATATTCCTACTATTGGGAAATGAGGGAGTATAATCTTGAATTCCAACAGATAACTATCTGAGGGCTTCAAGAACTCTAGCATCGAGCAAGGCCTTGTTACATATTGGCTCTTGATCTCTTGACTGTGATGGGAAGGTCTTTTTCTTAGATGCCTTCTTAATCGCCTTGGAAACCACTTGTTGACAAAAGTGGCTGCTCTGAGTAGGTGTATGTGCCTGATCAGGAAAGATGGTCATGTTAGGCTGATGATCTCCACTCAAATCATGTGTATGTGCCTGACTTGGTTGTCCGTATGATATGGGGGAGTATGCCCCACAACCCTCTTGGACTGAAACAGATGTGTGTGTCTGTTCCAGAGTGAATTTTTGATGTGTCACTCCACTGGTAGGGATAGATTTATGTGAATTTTCCTAAGATGCCGCTGAAGTTGTTATAATATCCTGGAAATCGTCTAGAATATGAGCAGGGATTTGCTTCTGCTCTTTCACCATTGATAAAATATGCTTGGTGACTTCAGCTGCTGGAACGAGGATATACGTCCATTCCATGCTTGGAGTAGGTGTGTTTGCCTACTCTTATCCTCCTTTTCCTGTCAGTGAATCCTGACAGTACTCAAGTGTAGGGGCAGAGAGTTGAGTCTGCCTCCTGTTTGTCGTCGGAGCTATCCGAATGACTTCTCTGTGTGCTACCAAGCGAGACTGTTGGTAGGATTGATTAATACTAGCAGGAGTATGTGACTGTTGATTGCACTTCACCAAACATGGTTGATGAGGTTCATTATATGTAGTCAGATGATCCTGCTGACTAACTGATAATGTATAAATAGGTGTATGTTCCTGCCTATAGTACTCAGCCGGAATTGCCTGACGGGATTGGCGTGCTGCTACCAGACGAGTCTGCTGGACAACGGAATTAAAACGGGCATGTGTGTGTGCCCGCTCATTGCTTTCCACCAAGTTAGGTTGGTGGACTTCTCCGGAGATGGCAGAGATGAGAACCTGCTCACTGCTGACCGAATTCCGCCTCTGGCGGTTCGTCTTTCCTGCTCGGGTTCGAGGAACCTGAGCCGAATTCCTGGATTTGGTACCCTCATCATGTTGAGGGCGCACTGCCGCACGAGTCTGGTAGCGATTATTGGTGGGAGCCCTCGAGAAGGACTCCTTTCTACTTGAATTAAGGCCCTGAGGGACCTGCTCATTCACCTCCTTAGAATAAGGGAGCGAATGGTGATTGTGTTCCGGGGATAACGACCGGAAACGGTTGGAGACGGTAGTCAGCACCGCCTACTTCTTGATCACTGGTCGTCGTTGTCCGGACGATCGGTGTGAGTTGTTCACTTAGAGGGCTTGCCGGGCAGCCTCCAGAGTTGGGATGGTATCGTGTTGACGGTACTCCTTAACCAGCACATTTGATACCCAGTGTTGAAGACGCTGAGTAGGTGATGTCATCCTCAGAGTGGACGACGATCCAACAAGAGTAGCAGTAGTGGCATTTGCAGCAGCAGTATTCACATGTGTGAATTTGAGAGTATTCATTCTAGAAATGCAGAAGATCTTGGAAAAGAGTGCCTGTTTGATATAACAGACGTAATCAAGATAATTTCAGCCACTACATCTTTTGGATGAGCACATATGTCAATGATTGTTTTTTTTGGTCCTCTCATTGAGTTTTAAATAAAGGCCTAACAAATAGGTAAAACATCATTTTAACATAGTTAAGGATTCATGTCGGGTTCACCATTTTTTGTTTCCCTCGAAATTAGGGGATGACCACTTTGATGGGTGGTTCAAACATTCTGATCGGTTTCTAACGAGTTTGTTCGTAGAACCGGAAACATCCAATGATTCCACATCCATTTGTACATACTTTCCAAAGGTAGGCGCTCATTAGTTTGTGGACTGATGAGGCTTTGGAATTTGCATTGGTCGAGAGGATGGGAGGTCGGACTCATCAAACCTTTTTGAGGGGAATTGTTGTCTACTCCAGGACTCTCTTTATAGATTTAAGTTATGTTCATGAATCCTTATTACATTACCAAGTGTAAAATGAGATTTCCTTCAGATCTGACAATCAATGATTATATATGTCGGAAATTTAGAGACTCTTTTATATGTATTCTAGGTTCTTCATCGATAGAGAATCATCGGTATTTATTTAAATATTCTTGATCAATGGTATCCTTCGAAACATTTATATAGAATTCTCTTGGTCATTATGATGACCATGCTAGTTTTAAAGCCACTCAGTGGGGCACTTGAAGTTTATTGTCATTCAGAATGACATAGATTATTTCAGAGTTGGGATTGAACCCGCAGATGGGCTACCTACATATCCTTTGTTTTAGAAAAGGAATCAGAACCCCCGTAGTTCGAGTAAGGTAGTATGATGTTTCTGATTGATGGATCAAAGAAGGATGTCATAATTACTTTTACACTCTAAGCTCACGTGAGTCATGCTCAGTGTGAGAAACAAGAGGTATTGTTAAAAATCAGACAATTGTGCCATGAAAGATGCAATCATAAAAAAATAAGGTGGGACTTATGTATGTATGACTGCCTATATAAATGAATATTCGGATTTACTTCAGGGAAGAAATACAGGAACATGGTCCATAAAGGTATATGTGCTTCACGGAGATTTGAATACTCTAACTTGGGGCTTACTCCTGAAAAGGAGGCCCAAATTAGGAGAGGACTTATGATTGAGTTTTTACTCCTGAGAAGGAATCCCAGATCAAAGGTAAATTAGGACTGGTTAAGGGGAATTAAGACTGGGGCTTACTCCTGAAAAGGAGTCCCAGGTTAAGAGACTTGAAAAATTAAGGGACTTGGGGCTTACTCCTGAAGAGGATGCCCATATTTGAGACAAGGGATAACTCCTGAAAAGGAGGCCTAGGTTAATAGAGTTATGACTGGGGCTTACTCCTGAAGAGGATGCCCATATTTGAGACTGGGGATACTCCTGAAAAGGAGGACCAGGTTAATGGAGTTATGACTGGGGCTTACTCTTGAAGAGGATGCCCATATTTGAGACTGGGGCTTACTCCTAAAAAGGAGGCCCAGGTTAAGAGAATTATGGTTGGGGCTTACTCCTAAGGAGGATTCCCATATTAGGGGACTGGGGCTTAATCCTAAAAAGGAGGCCCAGGTTAATGAGTTCTCTCATCGTAAAGGATGTGGTTGAATGAATGAAATCTCAATCTTTAGTGACATAAAGATGTGTAAATCACTAGGTTTTGAGAGATATTACACAGAATTACATTCATATAAGGAATTCAAATCAAGAAATCATGCCATAAATGGCTTTGAAGAGTGTCTTGAAGACTGAATCTTGAATAGGAGAGGTGGAATGGCTTAAGAGGGGTAAAATGGGCAAGGAGGGCACCCAGAAAGGTAGGGGCGCGCAAGTCCTAGCAGGCGCGTAGGTACTGCGTGGGAACGCAAGTCCTGGTCGCGCAGGTATACCTGCGCGACACATGGGTACTTGCACGACGGTTAACCAGCAGGGTAATACTTGAGCGACTCTTGGTTAAAGCCTTTAGAATCATCTTGAGGTTCTTCCAGAATAGTGGCGCGCAAGTTCTATTGAAGGAATTAGGCGACGCACAAGTGTGGTCATTTCCCTTAAGGGCTGGCCACTCAGGCGCGCAAGTGTTGATGAGTTTCAACACTTAGGCCTTCTTCCCCCTCTTTAGATCTTTCCTTCTAGGTAATAAATTACATTAGAAGTGTTTCGGAAGCTTTGAGAAGAGACTAGGGCGCCGGGAGCTCAAATCTAAGTTTTTGGAAAAAATTCCTCCTCGAATGGGGGGCCCACAGGGTCTATTTATAGGCTAGAGAAGACCCGGGCGGTTATCACTTAGGTCACACAAGTCACTTGCACGACCATTAGGCGGCGTGCAAGTATTCTTGCATGACCTCGAGGGAACTTGCGCGACCTATGGGCAATGTTCTCTTTGTTCATCCCTTTGTCGATTTTTGATGTTTCTTCAAAGGATGAATCAATTTGGACTAAGGTATTTTCCTTTTCCAATAATTAGACTCTATGACGAAAAGGAGCGTCAACAACGTGCATTGCATTTTCAGTGCATGATAATAAACAATAACTGATAGTGCACGGATGTTAATAATAACAATAATAGTAATATTAATAGTAATAGCGCATGTGATAATAGAATAACGCACATGTATTGAATGTGCGCGTGTATGGTAATACATAATAATGCACATGAATTTTCATTTGCATTTGAAGATAATAATAATAATAACAGTAATAGTAATAATAAAAATTACAATAAAAATGCATGTGATAATAGAATAATGGAGGAGCATTGCGTGTTCACGTGCGTGGTTATTAATAATAACGGGTGTGCATGTGCATTTGCATGTGATGATGACGATGATAATAATAATAATAATAATAATAATAATAATAATAATAATAAGAACAACAAAAACAACATATACACGGGCATGGAAATAAATAATAAATAATAAATAATAAATAATAATGCATCTGCATCTGCATTTGCATGTGACGATAATAATAAGTAACAACAATAATGATAATTATAATAATGATAATGATAACAATGATAATGATAGTAATGATAATAATAACGTGTGTGATAATAGAATAACACACGTCCTAACAAACCCTAATAACCACTAATAACCCCTATGAACCACTAATAAACACAAATAACACCTGAAACCCACTATTAAACCCTGAAACCCTAATAAAAACTAATAAATCATAATAACCTATAATATACCCTAAAACCCCTATTAGAATCTAATAAACGCTACAAAATCCCGAAAACCCCTAATATACAATAAAAACACTATTGAACAATAATAAATCCTAATAATCACTAAATACACTATCAAACCAGACAAAACACTACAAAACCCACCAAATAATAGCCTACAAAACCCTACAACCCGCTAATAAACCCTATCAAAACCTAATAACCCCATAATAAATCGTAACAAAACCTAATAACCCCAAATAAATCCTAACAAATCCTAAAAATGCCAAATAAATCGTAACAAACTAAAACAAACCATAACAAACCCCTAATAAACCGCAATAAACCCAAAAAAAATCATAATTGTTGGACTCACCTATATTGCTAATATCAAATATGATTAGATATGTTCTGATAATCCCAAATTATGCATATCTATATAATAATTGTAACAACCCGATATTTTATGATAAGTATTCTTTTTAATTTATTTTATGTCATGTGTTTTATGCTACAAAAAGATTATTTTGTGCCATACGCCACACTGTATTATCTTGAAGTATACACAACACTATTCTTAGATTGTGTTACACACAATTTCAAGTTCGTTTTATAATAGTCATTCTACGCAACATTGAGTGTATATATATATATATTCAATGTATAAATGAAATATGGTTGGATTCTGTTATACGAAATAATAAAGGAGTCTTGCACAATATGCAACCCTGACTTGGCTTGCATTACACGCAATCGCGACCTTCCTCGATAGCGTGTGTTGTACGCAATACCGGGTTTTACTAAACAACGATATATTATTATAATATTATTATGAACAAGCCGTTATGAATAGTATTAACTAAAATTTAAATTTTATAACATTACTATTCATCTTACACATTTTCTAGAACATGGAATATGAACAAAATAAATTTTTCGGGTAAAATATGTATTTTTCAAAAAATGCAGTTTTGCCACCTTTTGATGGCGCACCCACATTAAAACCAGTTTTTGACAAGTTTATAAGTTCAATTTGAAAAAATAAAATTCTTATTTTGTATCAGGATATAAAAATTTACATTGGACAAAGTTTTGATATTTTTCTGATAACTTTCATATTTTAATGAATAGTAAAAACACGCTATATTTTAATTAAAAACAACTTTTTTCATCATAATAATTTATATGGTTAAATTATAATATTGAATGGTTTTAAAGTATAAATAGAATATATTTTTACCATTTAATATAATGTATGTCATTAGCATTGATTTTACATTGAATTCGTAGGTTAAATCAATTCAATCTTTTGCAATGTTTTAAACAAAAACCCGTTTTCATTCGACAACGGGATTAATTTTAATTTAATTTCTGAAACTTGTGTGTATTTAATTTGAAAAAATGGATTCCATATTTGTAATCAGTGGGTCCAAATTATGTTAATAGGCTACTTTTTATTTTTGGACATTATGAATAGTAACTACGGTAAATTTTATTTACAATAGTTAAAGGTAAATCGGGTAATTAAGGGTAAATATAATATTATAAAATTACCCTAAAACATTCCAAAATACTATTGGATGGCTAAAAGTATACCTATATAACCTAAGGGTCAGATTATATTCATTTTATGGACTTTTGACCATGAAAATAATTTAATTATTATTAAAACCAAAGAAAGTGACAACATTTCACTCTCTTAAATATTATAAGTATAATAATTTTAATTTAGTGATAAACATCATAAAAATTCGAACCTGAATAGTCTCCAGAAAGCTAATAAAATTATATACATCATGATAATTTATTTATAATTTTTAGGGATTAAATAATTGTCATTAATGGTGATACATTAATGATACAGAAATTATTTATTAAGTGGAAAATAAGTAATATAGTTTTTATTGAAATAATAATACCCATTAAAAGTCCCACAAACCTGACTAAAACTTATTTATAGTGTATATCTACACCTGAATCATCCAATTAAATAACATATAACCGTTTGGAGACTTATAAAAGTGATTATGACACTTATATTATTTTATTTTAAATGATGCCTAAGTTGTCACCTTCATAATTTAATAAATATAAAAATGTAAATAATGTGATTTTAAGATGATAAATTCGATTAAAAGTATTATTGTGAAATTTAATAGATTTATCTTCATCATAGGATTTTATTTTTAATTTTTATGCAACAAATCAGTATATTAAATAATTATACAAAAATGTTGTAGTAATTATTTTATTAAGAGATAAACCAAATAAATGGTTTTAAAAATAATAAAATAAATATTATATGAACTATTTAATGTGATAAACTAATTTTATAGATACATATTACCTTTTATTAATCTATTAATTCTTTTCTTTTGAACATATATTCTGTATATATTTTATTTAAATTCAAATAATTGAATAGTGTCAAAATTGACACTATTGTTATTTTATAAAAATAACATATTATAAAATTGTTTAAAAATCACAAAAATATTTAAAAATTAAAAATTTAAATTTATATGGTCTATAATGTTATAAAGTAAACAATTATTGAAAATTCACAACAAATAAGTAATTATTTGTTATAATTTAATATTTGGAATTTTATTAACACAAATAAACTTAAATAGATTAAATAAGGATAAATCAAAATGATAAGGTTTAAAATAAGATCCAAACATGTCTAAATTTGATTGGTTGATGATATTACAACCCTATCTCATCTAATATTCGAATATGAGTCATTTTTGGAGGTTTTTAAGTGGGGTTAGATTTATTATAAATTAATATTTTTAAGAATTCCAAAGGTGCCCCTCTCCCCCCTTATAAAAAGGCACCTCCTCCCTCTCTTCCACACACCACTTTGAGCCTTCAATCTCGGCCAAACCCTGCCGAATTCTCTTCTCCACTTCCTTAGAAACATCCTAGAGGTTCTGTTCTTCTTCAAAGACCAATTTTAGTGCCCTAAGAGGATGTCTCAAAGAGGCGCTTCAAAGAAGAGGTAATTTCCGTTACCGATTCTTTCACCTTAATTTCTTCTTCCACTTATTCTTATTAGGTTGTTTAATTATGAAGTAATAACATCAGTATCAATCATATACTGATATGTTATTATAAGTCTGAAACAACCCTATTTCACCATCTATCCATCCTACGGAAAACGAAATCACCGCGCGTGCGTACGTACGGAATACCGTCTCCACGCCGTGGTGTAATCTATTTTCCACCACCACCTTAATTGGATGGGTATAATGGTTTAAATAATAACTATATATGATTATTGTAAAGTGATATTGATTCTTTAAAAGTATACATACACTCCAATATAATTCCACGATCATGGGAACGATATCATCGCTCGTGCGTACGTACGGAATACCGTCTCCACGACACGATGAGATTCATTCTCAATGATTAACCATTCATAAATGATTATAAAGTATATATAATAAGTAATAATGAAATATATGACCTAATAATGATACTGGATTTATTTATATATATATATGTATGTCATACAATTAATTTCATTCAATTCAATGAGGAAACAAAAACAACGTTCATGCGTACGTACGGCCTACCGTCTCCATGAAGTGTATTTCTTTCCATTTATCGATCTATTATATATATGTATATTCTGAATATATATTATATATAAATAATGTTTTACATTCTGGATGTAAGTAATCATGATCTAAGTAATCATATGAATAATTACAAGTCAAAACACGGACGACAAATAAAACGATTTTACCCAAAACGCTCTTTAACATGGAATTTACAAAAGAACGGGTAATATAAAGTCATAAGTGAACCATATATGATATAATAACAATTAATATGATTCTGTAAAAATTCAATAACATTATTTAAATCATTATACAAGAGGTTCAGATACGTATGAAGCATATCAGACCTAAGGTAAGGGAAAATTGTGCAAATCTCATTTTTATCCGAGATTGCTTATTCGTAAGTATTTAATGGGGTTATTGCTATCATACATGTCCATGTTTTATAAAAGTGTATTCAAGTATGTTTAAAGTCCTTTTTACCCTTTTCTGACTTTTACTACATGGTATGTAAGGAATCTTTCTTTTGTTTACGTTACGAGATACTTTTTTTACTTTTCCGAAAAAAGTACGAGAAGAATGTTTTTTTAATGTATACGGCATGAAAGGATTTTTACGGTTTTATAAAGCCTTATTTTCATGAATCTTCCTCCAAAATATTTCATGACTATTTTAAAAAAAATCCTATTCTTGTAAAAATTTCCTGGCATTTTCTGAAAAGAAAATGATTTTGAAGAAGAAAGGATATTTTCCTCAATAATTCATTTCAAGTGTTTTATCAAAAACCATTTTTCATCTAAGATAACATTATTTCATATGTGTATGTTTCAAGTATAATGTCTCTATGATTTACATGGTTTCACTTTTCTTATTATGAAATGATATCCATTTATTTTATATGGATTATGTGATGATGGGATGATGTTTATGAAACCCATTTTATTTATTGGGTTTTTATGAATGATGTATGTTTATTTTGTGGCACAAGTAAGAATGATTTCATTATGAGATGGGTGGGACCTATATATCCCTCCAATGCATTGGGTAAAGATTTATATCTCATGAGATAGACATGGCTGGAACGGAAAGTTAAACCGGTTCAGTAATACAGGACTGGAATGAGGGGTGAACTCGATTCAGAAAGGGACTTTGTCCACTAAGATGGTCTTGGTAGCAATTCCTTGGATACTATGTAAATAATATCATGTGCTTAATGGTTTACACAATTACATGTTTTATTCCCATGCTATTTTATCATTCTTAATGTTTCTTTATGATCTATGCCTTACATACTTCCATGTTTTATGTCATTTCTCAAGCTTTTGATGTTTAAACATTATGTTCATGTTTTTAAGTTCAAATGTATATGGTATGTTTTATTTTATCCATGTTTACCCTTACTTATCATTTGAGCTCACCTTTTTTATGTTTTCTTTTCCCCAGGATATAAAGAAAGGTTTTAGGTAAGAAAAAAAAGGGGAAGATATTGATGGGAGATGTTGAAGATCTTTCACCACGATTAGAAGATTACGTTCCAAGTTTCCAAAGACACTAAACTATTATTGTCCTTGTGTGTCTGTTTTTGTTATGTATTAAGTATTCCGTTAAAGTAATGTAATGTCCATGTACGTCAAGCTTTGGGTCTCTACAGTTGGTATCAGAGGAAAGGTTTAGTCAACCTTTGGAAACTAGGATGAGAAAACTATAGTGAGATCCCTAGAGATATTTCTAAGGTATGTCTAGGGATGTCCCTAAGGTTAAGTATAAGTATAGGTTATAGTACTATAAATATAGTAACAATATTAGAATTTAACCTAAGATGTTAGATATTGACGGTACTCCCCCTTGATTATGTTATTTTCCTTGTATGATTTTTGCCTCTCACAGAATTCTTTTTGTGTTTTAGTCAATGGAGGGAACCAGAAGGAATTCGGTTAACATTGAATCCAATGGAAAAATTGGTGACTATGAGCAACAAAATTGTGTAATGCATAAAGATAAAGATATTGTGATTATGCCGAATCAGTCATCACGATATATGATTAACAAGGTGAAATTTAGTGGTATTCCTAATTCATCAAATAAGAGGAAGATAGACTTTTATGCATGTTCGCATGCGGAGGAGCATAAAGAAAGGAAGATTGAGATTTCTAAAGAAGGGAAGAAGAACCTTGAGGAATACCTAAAATGGAGGGACATATGTTATCTGTGTGGAGAAAAGGGTCATAGAGTGACAGACTGTTATGGAGTTCGATGTCTTATTTGTGGAGAACATGGGCATTAACCAACTCAATGCCCTGACCTAAAAATTTACTTCTAAATCAAGGATGGAATTATTCTAGTACAATAATTGAAGAGTATGGATTGAAGTTTTTATGTATTGGTATTCAAGAATAATGTTTTTGAGGTACTTTTATGGTTTATTAGAATATTTTTTGTATTAGTCTATTGTGGTTTTCAATAATTTTATGGTACCGGTAACCATGAAAAGTGATTCAAATATTTTGGAAAGTAGATGATATGCGCATAATGAAGGGATAATAAGATAATGAGATGTTTGATTGTATTCATGAGCTCATGATTGATATAAGGACTAAGTGATATCACGATTTGAGTATATAGAATTTTGAGGATTTTGGTATGTGGAAAGTGTTAACTTTTAACTGCATTCATGTTTTCACTAAGGTTCAATGGGTATTCATTCTTCAAGAGAATACATGAGTAAGGTATTCACATGTTTGTAATTTCACCAACAAGATATATCTTATGATATATGGGGGATAAATGATGGCATTCACGTGATTGTTATGTGACATTTCAAGTAATCATTTTCTTTATACTATGAGCTTGGACCGATGTATTTTAGATAAGCCTAAAGATTGGAATGGATTATGTTGGACATATGTTAGTATTGTTTAAGGATAGAACTTTTTTTGATATTATTGATGGGATGATATAGTAATGTAGTTTTAGAAAAAGGACAACCGGCAGGATGGGCGACAACCCATCACGTCAGACAAGGCTGTGGGAATCGAACCCACAACTGAAGTGCGACTGGCCTTTATCGCATACCAATGGCCTACAGGAAGTCCCTGGTTAATAGAAACTAGTTTTATTTTATTAAGCGGTATGATATATGAAGTATAAGTTCATTTATGGAATCGTATATGATTAACCTCACCATAGATGGACTTATGTATATTTGATAACTTTTACAAACCTTTTGTTTGAAACAGATGGAATGACCCATCATTATATCACATGACCTGTTAACACTTAATGAATAACAAATTCAACTTCATTTCTTTAAAAGATGAAGTGGAAATTGTTCAAAGCACGAACCATAGTGAGATTGTACCAAAATCAAGCAAGTATTTCTTCTAATTCAAAGTTTTAAACTTTAGAGAAATGATCTTGAAAACCAAAAATGTTGTTCTAGTGCCCTTATATCTGATTAATCAGATGCTACCTTAGATCATCACAAATTTATGGCTTTGTGATTGTTGTTGTTTTCATAGCAATGTTCTCTACCACTCTCCATCAAGAACTTGATGGTTACATTTTTCTTCCATATCCATATTTTCACCTATGTTCTCCTACGTGGAAACCCAGTGATGAGTTAATTTGGGTAACCATTACGTTTCATACTTTAGTTTTTAAAGTTAAGTTTTGGTATTTCATTTTATGATGTGGGTTTCAAATAAAAAAACTTTCAAGTAGAAAACCATGTATAACCCCGACGAATTTCGAGGGCGAAATTCATTTTAAGGGGGGTAAAATGTAAAAACCTGATATTTTATGATAAGTAATCTTTTAAATTTATTTTATGTCATGTGTTTTATGCTACAACAAGATTATCTTGTGCCATACACCACACTGTATTATCTTGAAGTATACACAACACTATTCTTAGATTGTGTTACACACAATTTCAAGTTCGTTTTATAATAGTCGTTCTACGCAACATTGAGTGTATATATATATATATTCAATGTATAAATGAAATATGGTTGGATTCTGTTTTACGAAATAATAAAGGAGTCTTGCATAACACGCAACCCTGACTCGGCTTGCATTATACGCAATCACGACCTTCCTCGATAGCGTGTGTTGTACGGAATACCGAGTTTTACTAAACAACGATATATTATTATAATATTATTATGAACTAGCCGTTATGAATAGTATTAACTAAATTTTGAATTTTATAACATTATTATTCATCTTACACATTTTCTAGAACATGGAATAAGAACAAAATAAATTTTTCGGGTAAAATATGTATTTTTCAAAAAATGCAGTTTTTTTGCCTTTTGATGGCACACCCACTTTAAATCCAGTTGTTGAAATGTTTATAAGTTCAATTTGACAAAAATAAAATTCTTCTTTTGAATAAGGATATAAAAATTTACATTGGACAAAGTTTTGATATTTTTCTGATAACTTTCGTATTTTAATGAATAGTAAAAACATGCTATATTTTAATTAAAAACAACTTTTTTCATCGTAATAATTTATATGGTTAAATTATAATATTGGATGGTTTTAAAGTATAAATAGAATATATTTTTACCATTTAATATAATGTATGTAATTAGCATTGATTTTACATTGAATTCGTAGGTTAAATCAATTCAATCTTTTGCAATGTTTTAAACAAAAACCCATTTTCATTCGACAACGGGATTAATTTTAATTTAATTTCTGAAACTTGTGTGTATTGAATTTGAAAAAATTTATTCCATATTTGGAATCAGTGGGTCCAAATTATGTTAATAGGCTACTTTTTATTTTTTGGAATTATGAATAGTAACTACGGTAAATTTTATTTACCATAGTTAAAGGTAAATCGGGTAATTAAGGGTAAATATAATATTATAAAATAACCCTAAAACATGTCAAAATTCTATTGGATGGCTAAAAGTAGACCAATATAACCTAAGGGTCGTATTAGATTCATTTTATGGACTTTTGACCCTGAAAATAATTTAATTATTATTAAAACCAAAGAAAGTGACAACATGTCACTCTCTTAAATCTTATAAGTATAATAATTTTAATTTAGTGATAAACATCATAAAACATAGAACATGAATAGTCTCCAGAAATATAATAAAATTATCTACATCATGATAATTTATTTATAATTTTTAGGGGTTAAATAATTGTCATTAATGGTGATACATTAATGATACAGAAATTATTTATTAATTGGAAAATAAGTAATATAGTTTTTATTGAAATAATAATACCCATTAAAAGGCCCAAAAACCTGACCAAAACTTATTGGTAGTGTATATAGACACCTTGAACATCCAAATACCTAATATATAACAGTTTGGAGCCTTATAAAAGTTATTATGACACTTATATTATTTTATTTTAAATTATGCCAAAGTTGTCACCTTCATAATTTAATAAATATAACAATTTAAATATTGTGAATTTAAGATGATAAATTCGAGTAAAAGTATGATTGTGAAAGTTAATAGCTTTATATTCATCATAGGATTTTATTTTTAATTTTTATGCAAAAAATAAGTATATTAAATAATTATACAAAAATGTTGTAGTAATTATTTTATTAAGAGATAAATTAAATAAATGCTTTTAAAAATAATAAAATAAATATTATATGAACTATTTAATGTGATCCACTAATTTTATAGATACATATGACCTTTTATGAATCTATTAAAGCTTTTATTTCGAACATATCTTCTGTATATATTTTATTTAAATTCAAATAAATGAATAGTATCAAAATTGACACTATTGTTATTTTATAATAATAACATATTATAAAATTGTTTAAAAATCACAAAAATATTTAAAAATTATAAATTTAAATTTATATGGTGTATAATGTTATAAAGTAAATAATTATGGAAAAGTAACAACAAATAAGTAATTATTTGTTATAATTTAAAATTTTGAATTTTATTACCACAAATAAACTTAAATAGATTAAATAAAGATAAATCAAAATGATAAGGTTTAAAATAAGATCCAAACATGTCTAAATTTGTTTTTTTTATGATATTAAAACCCTATCTCATCTAATATTTAAATATGAGTCATTTTTGGAGGTTTTTAAGTGGGGTTAGATTTATTATAAATTAATATTTTTAAGAATTCCAAAGGTACCCCTCTCCTCCCTTATAAAAAGGCACCTCCTCCCTCTCTTCCACACACCACTTTGAGCCTTCAAGCTCGGCCAACCCCTGACCAATTATCTTCTCCACTTCCCTAGAAACATCCTAGAGGTTCCGGTCTTCTTTAAAGACCAATTTCAGTGCCCTAAGAGGAGGTCTCAAAGAGGCGCTTCAAAGAAGAGGTAATTTCCGTTACCGATTATTTCACCTTAATTTCTTCTTCCAATTCTTCTTCTTAGGTTGTTTAATTATGAAGGAATAACATAAGTATCACTCATATACTGATATGTTATTATAAGTATGAAACAACCCTATTTCACCATCTATCCATCCTACGGAAAATGAAATCACCGCGCGTGTGTACGTACGGAATACCGTCTCCACGCCGTGGTGTAATCTATTTTCCACCACCACCTTAATTGGATGGTTATAATGGTGTAAATAATAACTATATATGATTTTTGTAAAGTTATATTGATTCTGTAATATTATACATACACTCCAATAAAATTCCACGATCATGGGAACGATATCATCGCTCATGCGTACGTACGGTATACCGTCTCCACGACGTGATTAGATTCATTCTCAATGATTAACCATTCATAAATGATTATAAAGTATATATAATAAGTAATCATGAAATATATGACATAATAATGATACTAGAATTATGTATATATATATATATATATATGTATGTCATCCAATTAATTTTATTCAATTCAATGAGGAAACGAAAACAACGTTCATGCGTACGTACGGCCTACCGTCTCCATGAACGATGTATTTCTTTCCATTTATCGATCTATTATATATATGAATATTCTGAATATGTATTATATATATGTCATGACCCATCCTCGGGGCCCGTGCCGTGACTACCCGAAGCCTCCCTTCCATAGGCCAGGGGCTGGCGACTAGCACCAAAGGCGTAAATACCGATAACTGGGAAGGCATTGCCTTTATAAAAGTAAACAAAACACCACATAGTACAAGCGGAAGTAAAAAACTAAGTACAAATAGAAGTGCTGAAAGGTAAATGTGCCATAATACAAACCCAAATGAAAGTACAACTACAACTGAACAAAGTACAACAACTGGAAGAATGGAAGCGGTTCCTGGGTCGTCCTCCTTGGATCCTACCTGAAGGGTACGTACAGATGGTGCAGCTCCTGGATCGTCCACCACGAATCCTACCTGAAGGGTAGGTACAGATAGCCTCCACAACGCTCTTTCTCGTCAACCTCTTTCGAGTGTCGTCTCGCCGTGAAGTCCACCTCCAGATACTGACTTGTCGTGTAGTCCACCTCCGGGTACTGACTCGTCGTGTAGTCCACCTCTGGGTACCGTCCAGTCCTCGAACACTCGGCCTCCGTCAGCACTGCCCGTCGTCTGCAACCAACACAACGAGGTGCGGGAATAGACCGTTCATTGGTGAGTATAACGATACTCAGTAGGGACCCCGAGACCCTCAAGGTCTCACTAAAACCAACATGGATAACCACAAAGAAGATCTCAACAGAGAACCTCTACTTAGGTATATGCCCATGAATATACCTAAGTTATCAAATAACCCATCTCAATCATGAGGAAAACACCAAGATCATGAAATCAACGGATAACCACTACCCAGGTATATGCCCATACATATACCTAAGTTATCAATTGACCCATCTCAATCATGAGGTAAAAACAAAGGTCAAAAGTCTCAGCTCAAACCAGGATTTTCGTTATCGAAACCATAACTGCTGAAGAGCTCCGTCTCTAGAGTGTACAGTGGTCCTGTCACGACTCTGAGGTACTTCTCACTAACCTAAGACTGCTGAGGTACTCCTCCTGTCGAGTACCGCGGGTCAGCCACCCAAACACAGTAGTGCTTCCCGCCGAGGTATGCCACCCAAACACAGTAGTGCACACCCCCTAGTAGCCTGCATAGGTACTCTCCGGACGAGTACCGCAGGTCTGCACTATCACACAGGTAGTGCTCCGTCTGCCATGGGTCTTCACCTCTCAAAGTAGTGCTTCGTCCACTGGGCTAGTCCACTCACTCCAAGTCGAGTCGGTCAAGCAGTCGTCAGGTCTCAGTCGGCTACACGGTCTCTGTACTCCGCACGCTCGTCTCTGTGAGGGTCCGCTCCATGATCTACAAGTCAATACTCCAAGTATCTCAAAGTCCCACTAAAAAGTATCTCGATGGACCGCCTCATCATAGGGGTCTCAACGCAACAGACGGCGTGTCAATCAGACGCCCGGTCTGGGAGTTATTAGCCTTTTCGTCCCAGGGGCCCGGTTGGTTTTGAGTGCGAACCAACCCAGATGTATCTCAATTGTACCCCGAACTCTCATAGGGTATACTCAAAGGGACCATTTCTCCACGTGATCACCAACGCCCCTGATGGTTCGTCAAACGGACGTCCAGTCTGAAAGATAACAGCTTTTTCGTTCCAAGGGCCCGGTTGGATTTCGGGTAAAATTCAACCCGGACACTATCCAGCAGCAACCAAAACTCGGGCGAAGTATGCCAAAAGTTCCGTTTCATCAAGAGGAAGTCAACGATACAGACGGAGCGTCAATCGGACGCCCGGTCTGTGAGTTATTGGCTTTTTCTTTATAGGGCCCCGGTTGGTTTCGTGAGCGAACCAACCTGACTGCACTCCGAAGGCATACGAACCTCGAGCGGAGTAAGCCAAAAGATCCGTCTCACTTAGAGGGATCCATCAAAGTTGACGGCACGTCAATCGGACGTCCGGAGCTCAAGATATAAGTGTTTCCGCTCTGAGGGCCCAGTTGGTTTCGTATCCGAACAAACCAGGCCGAACCCAAGTTATTCCGAAACCTTGAGTGTAATATAACGAAACGACCGCCTCGATCCAAGGGTCACATCGCCGCTGACAGTGCGTCGATCGGAGGTCTACAGCTCAAGATATGAGCGAAAAACCATGAGGGGTCCGAAAACGGGGGGTCTGGGCCCGGACCGACCCGGATGGTGCGACCCGGCCCGGCCTAGGCGCGACCCGTCCTGGCCTGGGTGCGACCCGGCCCGGCCGGTGGGTCGGCTCGGCAGGTTACGGTCGAGCAGAGCGGAGCGGAGCACAGCCCCCGCGTGAAGAACCGCGGCCCCGCGGTTGGGGCCGCCCGTGCCAGCAGATGCGGCAGCCGGCCGCGTCCCGCTGCCCCCCTCCGGTCCCGCGCGGTCACGGGACCACACTCCGCCGCCAGGGCTTTAGCCATGGCGGATTCTTCCGGCGGTGCTCCGGGCGCCGCCGCCCCCGACCGCCGACGCCGCCGCGCCGGCGGGGGCTTCCGTGGACCACCGGACACGCTCCGGTGGTCCGATTCGCCTGCGGTCTTCGCCAGTGATCATCCCAGGACCCGACCTTCGCTGCAAAGATCCCACAACGCCTGTGCGACTTCGTTTTTCATTTTACGGCGCGGCGCAATGGCGCAACGGCGCCGTGGTTTGTTCAACTTCATCGGCGCGGCGCGACGGCGCCGCGCTTCTTAGCCCTTCCTCATAATTTCCACGCGGTGCAACGGCACCGCCCCTCCTTTCACGTGCCGCAACAAATTCAACAACAAGGGGGGGAAGGAGGGTTGGCCGTGTTCGTGCGGTCCGACCACCTCCCGTTATAATGATAGCAAGCGACCATCTATTAGAAGTCGACGTACGACAAGAAATAATTCACGGACAGAAACAAAAATCCTCAACATCAATCCGCAAGAACGAACGATCCGCGGATCAACCAGGAATTGGTTGGTCCGCACTCGTCATTATTTTCTCAAAAGATAAGAGAACACTAAATAAATTCCCCTACTTGGATATTTGACATCGCACATCGGGTGTCGTGGAGAACGGCGTCGCGGGGTCGGACGTAGATTCCGTGGACGTCGGGGTGCGTCCGAGGAGGAAACGACGTCTCCTCACTTGTTGCTATGGAAGAAGAGGATGGAGAACCGTGGACTCTGAGTCGTTCTACGTTGAAGGGATGGTGTTCTTCATCGAAGAATAACCATTCTTCGTTGAAGATGCATCGTTCTTCATCGAAGGAAAGTTCTCTTCTTCTTCACACAAAAGCTCTCCCAAAAACTATAGGACTTTGCTAAAGTTTTCTCAAACACTAAAAGCTCTAACTCAAAATAATATCCCACGATATTATTTTTATTCACACCACCAAGATTTAAAATTCAAACCAAACCACTTAATTAAACAAATTAAGAGACTCATCTCATTAATTAAGGCATGTTGGCATGAATTAATGGTGGAAGGAAAAGGTGAAGAGTTACACAAAATAAGAGGAGTTAACAAACTTAATGGAAGAGGAGATTAATGGGGTGTTGACACATTAAAAGCAAGGGAGTTTAAGGGGGGTCGTAGAGTTATACATTTAAACACAAGGGGTGTTAAATGGGGGGAAGTTCGTGGGGGTTAAAGGGAAGGTGAAGGGTTGGGGCTTCGTGCGGACCCCACCACCCTTGGTCATACCCTCTCATGGGAAGTCAGGTGGGGTGTGGCCCCACCTCCAACTTCTCTATGAATAAATTAACTTCCACATAAAATAAATTGTAACACTACAATTGATTTAAGACTTATCGAATACCCAAAAATTAACCACCTCATGCGACAAAACACAACTACGCTTAAGGTCCCCTTAAGCAATTATCGGCGTTGCGAGTTCATCGGTGCCCTCGGATTTCAATTCCAAGCACCGGTTCCAAAGATAGAAAAACCCGCTCGTCTATTCACTGAACGTACCGAGCCAAACTTTGGAAAATGATTCTGGGCAGACCGGGCCTCGGAATCAGGTGTCGTCAGAAACTGCGTTCTAGTAAAATTCCAAAGAAAATTAAGAAAACAATTTCCTTGAAATTTCCGTGTCTTTACAATAGAAATCATGTTTTACATTCTGGATGTAAGTAATCATGATCTAAGTAATCATATGAATAATTATAAGTCAAAACACGGACGACAAATGAAACGATTTTACCAAAAATGCTCTTTAACATGGAATTTACAAAAGAACGGGTAATATAAAGTCATAAGTGAACCATATATGATATCATAACAATTAAAATGATTCAGTAATAAGTCAATAACATTATTTAAATCATTATACAGGAGGTTCGGATACGTACGAAGCATATCGGACCTGAGGTAAGGGAAAATTGTGCAAATATCATTTTTATCCGAGATTGCTTATTCGTAAGTATTTACTGGGGTTATTGCTATCATCCATGTCCATGTTTTATAAAAGTGTATTCATGTATGTTTAAAGTCCTTTTTAACCTTTTTTGAATTTTACTACATGTTATGTAAGGAATCTTTCTTTTGTTTACGTTACGAGGTACTTTTTTTTACTTTTCTGACAAAAGTACGAGAAAAATGTTTTTTTAACGTGTACGGCATGAAAGGGTTTTTACGGTTTTATAAAGCCTTATTTTCATGAAGCTTCCTCCAAAAGATTTCATGACTATTTTAAACAAAATCCTATTCTTTTAAAAATTGCATGGCATTTTCAGAAAAGAAAATGATTTTGAAGAAGAAATGATATTTTCCTCAAGAATTCATTTCAAGTGTTTTATCAAAAACCATTTTTCATCTAAGATAACATTATTTCATATGTTTATGTTTCAAGTATAATGTATCTATGATTTACATGGTTTAACTTTTCTTATTATGAAATGATATCCATTTCTTTTATATGGATTATGTGATGATGGGATGATGTTTATGAAACCCATTTTATTTATTGGGTTTTTATGAATGATGTATGTTTATTTTGTGGCACAAGTAAGAATGATTTCATTATGAGATGGGTGGGACCTATATCTCCCTCCAATGCATTGGGTAAAGATTTATATCTCATGAGATAGACATGGCTGGAACGGAAAGTTAAACCGGTTTAGTAATACAGGACTAGAACGAGGGGCGAACTCGATTCAGAAAGGGACTTTGTCCACTAAGATGGTCTTGGCAGCAATGCCTTCGCTACTATGGAAATCAAATCATGTACTTAATGGTTGCCACAATTACATGTTTTATTCCCATGCTATTTTATCATTCTTAATGTTTCCTTATGATCTATGCCTTACGTACTTCCATGTTTTATGTCATTTCTCAAGATTTTGATGTTTAAACATTATGTTCATGTTTTTAAGTTCAAATGTATATGGTATGTTTTATTTTATCCATGCTTACCCTTACTGAGCATTTGAGCTCACCCTTTTTATGTTTTCTTTTCCCCAGGATATAAAGAAAGGTTTTAGGTAAGAAAAAAAAGGGGAAGATCTTTATGGGAGATGTTGAAGATCTTTCACCATGATTAGAAGATTACGTTCCAAGTTTCCAAAGACACTAAACTATTATGGTCCTTGTGTGTCTGTTTTTGTTATGTATTAAGTATTCCGCTAAAGTAATGTAATGTCCATGTACGTCAAGCTTTGGGTCTCTACAATAATTATGTTTTATAATTATGCCTTCATGTTCTAGTGTTAGTATGGATATCAAAATAATCATATAATATCATGGAATATATTATTCAATTCTTATATATTTTTAACAATGATGAAGTATGATATAAATTCAATATGGAACTAATATGGATAGAACAATTACTTTGTAAACATTTAATTTCTTAAGTCACTGATTGTTATAATTTTGACTGATACAAGATCACTGTTAGACACGTTACCGATACAAAGTCTCTTGTACAGACAACTATCGATAGAAGGTGCTACCAAGAGAAGGTGCTACAAAGAGAAGGAGCTACCGATACAAGAAAGCTACCGCTACACTGAGTCACTGAAACATAAATCCACTGTTGCAGAAATTAATCGCTACAAGCCCACTGATACAAGCTACCGATAGAATGGAGCTACTGATATAGGAAGCTACTAATAGAGAGACCTACCGCTATCGATGATAACAGCTACTGATAGCGATGAAGAGCTACCGACAGAAGTTCATCATTACAAAGAGATACCAAGAGATGGAGTTACTGATACAAGAGATACTACTACAAGAGATACCGTTACATTTCTACCAACATACAGCTACAGATGGAAGATGACTATTAACCAGTCATTGTTACTCAAACTCTATACATTGACAATATTATTAATATAATGCTAACGGTCATATTTTCTTAATTCAATGAAATTGTTATTAATTAATGTGGGTTATTGGCATGTCAGGGAACCGTACTTCGTACCTGAAAAAGGTAATCATTCCCATTTCCGAAGCTCAAGGAATAAACGGAATATTGAGCTACTGGAGAAGATATACGCATACAGGAGAGATACAAAATTGTGTGAGAGATACACATAAGGAAGAACATTAGATATACAAGAAGACACACACGTACATGCCGAGAAGAACACTCAAAGAACTCAAAGAACACTCATACACGTCATGAATAGATGTTCAAAGAGGAGGTTCAAGTTCTAGAAGAAATACTCTCACTATCAAGCTGACCATCTGTACTAGAAGTGAAGTAAAAGAACCACGACACTCTGTTTTCCAGAAAACATCCAGAGAAGGACTCAAAGCTGCATCTGCTTTAATCCAAAAGAGTCCAGAGCTGCATTGAAATCACAGAAGAGCATTCTAAACTCATATCTATATTATTGCTCTGTTGTGATCATATTTTTATTACATTACGAGCAGGGTGTGCTTTTGTCTGTTTGGACACACACAGACTCCTAATCTAAACTGGAGGATACTAAAATCCTCACACCAAACATTTTATCCCTTTGTGTATCCCACGTAGAACTGTGGTATAGGTCTGAGGAGTTGGATAGCCTGTGTGTTGTTGTTGTTTCTTTCCCACGTAGAACTGTGGTAGAGGTCTGAGGACCTGGACAGTCTGAGTACTGTTGTAAACCCTGATCAAGGGTGTGGACCAATGTTTTATATAAACGTTTTGAGAGGACTATGTCTCAGCTTGAGACTGAACCTCTTAGTTAAAACCATTGTGCATCTTATTTTAGTGTAATCTATTTTCAATTTTCCGCTGCTATTTACTTTAAAATTCAAATCTGTTTTAAATTAACTTAGATAGTTGAACTAGCAAGTGTTTGTAATTATTGTTAGTCAGTAAGTAAGTTTCAAAATCTAACTTAATCTTCAGATTATGTTAACTGAGAAATAATAAATCTTTGATAAACTAATTGAACACTTATAATCTTTATAAATTCACCGCAGTTTAACTTGTTTGTTAAATTGGGGGTTTTTAATATAAATCTTTTAATCAGAAATTTTTAACAGGAACTCAATTCACCCCCCTCTTGATTATCCTTTGGGACAAAATTTGGTATCAGAGCTAAAGATAAACGTTTTTAAAAACACTCTGTTTGTGAAATGTTTTCAACTGTGATATTAGTTGTATCTTAAAGATCTCAAAATTTATGTTGATGCAAAAAAATTCTTTATCTTTATATATTCTTTTAAAACTTATTTATTATGGATAACAGATTAGAAGGAGTAGCTACCAAAAATCCACCTTTCTTTAATTGTGTCAATTATTCCCAGTGGAAAATAAAAATGAAAATCCATTTAGAAAGTGTGGGATTTGACATTTGGTCTGATATAGAAACTCAGTATAAGATTCAAAAAAATGTTAGAACAACTTGGGATGAACACATGAAATCTTCTTACAATAATAACTGTAATGAAATGAATGTCATGTATTGTGCCTTAGGAGTTGAAGTATTTAATCGAATATCTTCTTGTAAAACTGCTTATGAAATTTGGGATACTTTGGTTGTTTTCCATGAGGGAACAACCAATGTTAAGGAAATGAGACTAAATACATACACTATTAAGTATGATAATTTTAAAATGAAATCTGATGAATCTATTTCTGATATGTATCTCATGTTTAATGAGATCTTTAATACAATGAGCTCACTTAGAAATGTTGTTCTAGAAAAAGATAAAATCATGAGGATATTGAGATGCCTACAAGACAGATGGAGAGGAACCTCTGACTTTATATGAGAATCATGTGACATTGGAAAGATACCTATCAAGGAGATGATTGGAAAATTGATGATGTATGAAGAAGAGCTAAAGGTAAACAAAGAGGAAGATGATGAACCCAAGAAGAAGTCAGTGGCATTCAATTTCACTACTTCAAGGAGAAAGGACAAATAGAAGGTTCAGAAAACTGATGAAAGCTCAACTAGTGAAAATTATGACTTAGATGGTGACGAAGATATGGATCAGATAGCTAGGATATTCAAGAAATTCTATAGAAAGATGAAATTCTTTAGAAAATTTGATTATAAGGGTATGTATGATCGATGGGGAAATTGGAAGAAAGAATAGAGGAAAACTAATAAAGATGATGGAATAGTTTTCTATGAGTGCAAAAGAAAAGGGCATGTCAAAGATGACTGTCCAAAATTGAAATTTAAGAAAATGTATGACTATAAGGATAAGAAATACAAGAAATCAATGAAATATACATGGAGTGCTTCATAAGACAGCTCAAGTGGATCTGAAGCTTCTGATTTTGAAGAAAAGAATCATGCCAACATGTGTTTAATGAATGAAACATCAAAGGTAACACTTAATTCCCCTATGAAAAATGATTATTATTCTGGGAATGAAAGTGATTCAAATAATGAGGATAATATGTCTAAAGATAAATTATTTTAACACTATAATATGTTAGAATATAATTGTAATGAGTTGAAAGATAAGTAAAAATCATTAAAGAAACAGTATGCCTTTACTAGTACTGTTAAATCTGATCTTAGTATAGAAAAGGAAAAGAATGCTCAATTGTTAAAGGAGAATACTTAACATAAATTGTCTAATGAGAAACTTATAAAAGACTTAGATAAGTTCACAAATGTAAATAATACTCTAACTCAAATTCTTGGAAAATAATTTTCACCAATGTATACTACTGGTTTAGGATACCAACCTGGACAGAGACAGTTAGTTAAGAATAAATTTATTTCAAAATCTGGACAGTATGATACTAGTTCAAACTCTTGAAATTCTTGTGCTTCATCTATCTATTCAAATTATTGTAGAACAAACAAAGTTTATTTATCAAAATCTTTTAAATCTTTTAATTATAAGAAACCCATTAGACAAATATGGGTTCCTAAAGTTTTACTTGATAACCTTTCTGGACCCAAGAAAATCGGGGTACCAAAATTATCTTATGTCTAAATCTATTTTGTAGGAAACTTGCTTGAAAAGTTCCTGTAGGAAGATATGGTACTTGGACAATGTATTTTCATGGTATATTACAGGAGACTACTCATGCTTTAAGAGCTTAATCAAATTTTATGGAGGACATGTCACCTTTGGAGATAACTCAAAAGGAAAAATAATCGGCTTAGGCTAGATTGGTAACACTGATTCAATTTTAATTTCTAAAGTACTATTTGTTGATGGATTAAAATAAAATCTGTTAAGTATTTATCAGATGTGTGATGATGGATTCAAGGTAAAATTTGAAAATTATATATGTAATGTTTTTAATTCTAATTTTTTTTGGTATTTACTGAATTAAGAAATGAAAATGTATATGCTGTAGATTTGAATTCTTTAGCTGAACAAAATGTTACTTGTTTAAATGTTTTTCGTAAAGAATATTGTCTATGGAACAGAAGATTAGGACACTACAATGTTCATTCACTCAGAAAACTGACTAGAAAAGGTTTAGTTAGAGACCTTCCTAAACTAGAATTCCCAACCGAAAAAGTTTGTAATCCCTGTCAAAAGGGAAAGCAACATAAAGTTTATTTTAAATTGAAGAAAAAAGATTCACAATCTAACCTCTAGAGTTGGTTCATATGGATTTATTTGGACCATCTATAGTTTCTAGCTTAAATGGGAAGTAATATGACTATGTCCTTGTATATGACTTTTCTAGATATACTTGGGTATACTTGCTAGATCACAAAAGTGAATCATGTTATTATTTAATTAAATACTTCAAGTCTGTAGACAACCTTAGTGGACTTAAGATTACGACCCTGAGAAGTGACCATGGTCGTGAGTTTAAAAATCATGAGATTGAAACTTACTGGTCCCATAATGGATATAGTCACAACTTCTTTGCCCCTAGGACACCCCAACAGGAAGGTGTTGTAGAGAGAAGAAATAGAACACTTCAAGAAATTACAAGAACTATGTTTAATGAATATGATCTACCTATTTACATTTGGGCTAAAGCTATCAATAAAGCTTGTTATATTATAAATATAGTCTTGATTAGACCAATTCTCAAAAGGAACCCTTATGAGATGTGAAATAATAGGATGCATAAGGTTGATTACTTTAGAGTTTTTGGTTGCAAAGTTTTCATCCTCAATACTAAAGATAATCTTGATAAGTTTTCATCCAAAAGCAATCAAAGAATCTTTCTAGGCTATTTGATATCTAGCAAAGATTATAGAGTATTTAATAAGAGGACCAAATGTCTGGAAGAATCTGTACACATCAAATTTTATGAAACTTATCCACATGAACCTAAAACCCATCTTGAAAATCTTGAAGAAGATATGTCAATTATAAACCTTAATGAAAAAAACAGTGAACCTGTTGTTAAGACAACTAGTTCTGGAAATTTTCCAGAACCTATTTCTGTTGAACACGAACTTGTAAATGAAACTGAAATTTCTATCCCTACCTATACTAGACCAACTAGGACCCTTAAAAACCATCGTTTAGATGCTGTAGTAAGAGATTTAGATAGAGGTACTCAGAATAGATCTTCTCTAGGAAATCAGGTTGAACATCAAGCTTTTCTTTAATAGCTAAAACATAAAAATATCAATGATTCTATCATTGAAGAATTTTGGGTGATGGATAGGAAGGAAGAATTAATTCAATTTGAAAGAAAAAAATTCTGGGAATTAGTTGACAAACCTAAGGACACATTGACCATAGGCACTAAATGGATTTTAGGAATAAAGTTGATAATTCTGGAAATATAGTATGAAACAAAGCTAGGTTAGTTGCACAAGGATATAGTCAAGAAGATAGAATAGACTATGAAGAAACCTTTTCACCTGTATCTATTTTAGAAGCTATTAGGATTATACTTTCAAATGATGCTCATCTGAATTTCATGTTATATCAAATGGATGTTAAAAGTGATTTTCTAAATGGATTTATGATTGAATATGTTTTTGTTGAACAACAACCTGGATTTACTAATCCTCATTTTCAAAATAGAGTTTTTAAGCTTTCTAAAGCTCTATATGGTTTAAAACAAGCTCCACGAGCTTGGTATGATAGACTTAGTAATTTTATTATTTCAAAAGGATTTATTAAAGGGATTGCTGATGCAACTATTTTTATCAAAAGGATTTCAAAAATTGTTTTGATAGTACAAATATATATTGATGATATTATTTTTAGATCATCTAAAAATGCTTTGTGTATTGATTTTTCCAAGAGTATGCAAAGTGAATTTGAAATGATTTTAATGGGAGAACTCAAATATTTTCTTGGATTTCAAGTCTTTCAAAATGAAAATGGTATTATTTTAAATCAAAGTAAATATAAAAAGGATCTTTTAAAACGTTTTATTTTGGATAGTAATAAGGAATGTGATACACCTATGAGTACCAATTATAAATTGCACTACTGGAAATTCAGGCTATAGCCACGGTTTTAAACCGTGGCTATAGGTCCTAAAACTGTGGCTATAGGTAAAAGACATGGTTTGAGGAACATTGGCTAAGTTTGGCATGGCTATAGGTCTATAGCCACGGTTCAAACTGTGGCTCTAGGTATACAGCCACGGATCAAACCGTGGCATTCTAACTATAGCCACGGTTTATAACCGTGGCTATACAAGAGGACAAGCGAACTTTATTGCCACCGTTTAAAACCGTGGCATTAGACCTATAGCCATGGTTAAAAACAGTGGCAATTAACAAATATCCACGGTATAAAATCATGGCTATAGGGTCTGAAAATCCATAAAAAAATACCCCCACCCCCAACCCCACTGCACATCCCCCCACCCCCCACGCCACTTGCATCCCCCCTCCCCCCTGCAGCCACCCACCCCCTGTAAAATCCCCTGGATAGCCCCCCCCCCCCCCCCCACTCCCCTTGCAGTAGACAACCCCCCTACAGCCCCCTCCCCCCTACAAAGCCCCCCCTGGACAGCCCTCTCCCCCCTGTAAATCCCTTCCTGGACAGCCCCCCCCTCCCCCCCAAAAAAATAGCCCCCACCCTCTCCCCTGCACCCCCCCCCCTCTTGGACACCTCTCCCCCTGGACACCCCCCCTTCTTGGACAGCACCCCCCTCCCTTCCCTACTAGACACCTCTCCCCCCTACCTGGACAGCACCCCCCCTACTGGACACCCCTCCCCCCTGCCTGGACAGCACCCCCTCCCTCCTGGACACCTCTCCCCCTGCCTGGAAACCTCTCCCCCTGGACACCCCCCCTTCCTAGACATCACCCCCCCCTCCCCCCTACCTAGACAGCAACCCCTTCCTGCTGGACACCCCTCCCCCCTGCCTGGACAGCACCCCCCTCCTGGATAGCACCCCCTCCCTCCCTGCTGGACACCACTCCCCCCTGCCTGGACAGCACCCCCCTGCTGGACACCCCTACCCCCTACCTGGACATCACCCCCTCCCTTTTATACACCACTCCCCCTTCCTGGACATCACCCCCCCCCCTTCCCAGCTGGACACCTCTCCCCCCCTGCCTGGACAGCACCCCCCTACTGGACACCCCCTACCTGGACAGCACCCCCTCCCTCCTGGACACCTCTCCCCCTGCCTGGACACCCCCCCTTCCTAGACATCACCCCCTCCCTCCCTACTGGACAGCTCTCCCCCAGCCTGGACAGCACCCCCCCCCCACCCTGCTGGACACCCCTCCCCCCTGCCTGGACAGCACCCCCCTCTCCTCGACACCTCTCCCCCTGCATGGATAGCACCCCCCTGCTGGACACCCCTCCCCCCTGCCTGGACAACACCCCCTCCCTCCCTCCCTCTTGGACACCTCTCCCCCCTGCTTGGATAGCACCCCCCTACTGGACACCCCTCCCCCTGCCTGGACAGCACCCCCTCCCTCCTGGACACCTCTTCCCCTGCCTGGACAACACCACCCCCCCTGCTGGACACCCATCCCCCCCCTGCCTGGACAGAACCCCCCTCCCTCCTGGACACCTCTCCCCCCCTGCCTGGACAGCACCACCCCTACTGGACACCCCTCGCCCCTGCCTGGACAGCACCCCCTGCCTGGACAGCCCCCCTCCCTCCCTCTTGGACACCTCCAGTAGCCGTCTGGATATTCCTCCCTGGGTTTCCTCTTCCCTTTTAGAACGAAGACTTCCTAATGGCTATTGAGAACTCTCTCTGGGGCTATCTTTGCTCTGAGGAAAACACTTGGAATGGCTCGTCTACCTCGGTGGCTCATCTTTTCATGGAATTAGATTTATATCCCCATGTTCCAGAAAAGCTGGAACTCAATGTGAAAGACTTGCTTTGTTGGATCCAGGATATCCTTTACCCAGTCTTTCCCAGATACTTCCAGTATTGTCTCCTTCAGGGGCACTTAGTGTAGGTATGTCGTCGAGGGAACCAGGGTGGGAGGTTTGAGCCTCTAGTGGCGGAAGGCAGTAGGGCTCTCAAACTGCCCCCCTTGTCTCAACCGTTTTATTTTGTCTTATAGGTGGATTAACCCGGCAATGATATCCCAGTGGCTCCTCCGATGCTGTCATAAATTATGGTCTTCTCAAGACCTCCTCAAGGGGAAGTTTCTTAAGATATTCAAATCCTAGCACTGTGTGTTTCAAGACACTTTGCACCTTTATAGGTATTTTCTATCCAGAATTTAGCAGTTCACTGCCGGCAGTTCCCTGTAGGGGGATATCAGAATTTAGCAGTTCACTACCTGCAGTTCCTTGCAAGACACTTTTCACCTTTATAGACTTACACCTGAGTATGTTTACCACCAACAAGAAGTCAATTTCAATACATAACTTATTCCATCCATAATGATTACATATTTAACTTCATGAATTAATGCCCAAAGTTCAACTTCAAGAGTAATAAAGCTTCCAACCAATTGTTAGAATCATCCCTTGATGAAGCCTCTACTAGTTTTGAAAATTCCACCACAAATTGATGGGCTAGGTTCTCTAATCTCTTGCCTATCCTAATGATTGGAAATTTTCAATCACTATCAGACCAACCCACTTCCCATGATCGTAGGCAATGAATTGAATCCAAGTGGAATGTGTGTGCAATTCCGAGAATGAGAGAATAAGCGATTAAAAGAAAAAGAAAGAAGAAACCTACTAATGATTATGAAATTAAAAACAACCAGAGAAGTAAGCAGGAGGGTTAAGCATTAACGGGTATAATTTAACAAGGAGGATGGGTGGATTATATTTAGTGTGACCACAAATGGCCTAATGTCCCATAATCAGAGTATTACAGCAGAATGAAATAAAAGATGGTAGAGAAAAGCAGCAAAATCATGATTGATCCAGTCTTGGAAGCGCCCCCACCTATATTGACCAGTGGTCCCACTTATAGAAATACTCAAGGTTTTTCAATCCTCCATTATCTGCCACATGATTAGTAATAACTTTAACTTCAATGAACCTATAAATTCTGAATTTTTCCTCAAATTCCAAGCCCATCTCCTTTTATTCAAATTGACACCTCATGCACAGCTTGATGGTCAAGATTTATTCTTGAGAGAGCATAATTCTAATTGTCCTTGTTAAATCATTACCCTCCCACGATCGAGCTATGTACCTTTTCGTGAAGTATTAGAGGGTCAAATTCTTTGGTGCATCGTGGCTATGGTAGAACTCTTACTCTGCTCAGCGTGCTCAGGTGATGAGGATCCTTACTAATTCACATGCTGGTGGTTTTCGGACCTGGTTCTGCACAACTTGGGCATCTTGGTCCTGAGAAGATGGTCCATGGGCTTCAATATTGGGCATGGAAATACTTCTATAATTCATCAAGCTATATTCTTCACATTTTTGTAGTGCTTCACACGGTCACCTTCATTTTCAACCGAACACTTAATTTTTGGAAGCTCTTCAACCTGGTCCAGGCTTCAATAGGAAGGTGTGGCTCAGCAGACTGGAACTTCATTTGAGAATTTTTATCGTGCACCTAGCATGGGTTGGAGTTTCTCCTAATTTTTTAATGTTTAAGAAACTGGTGTTTCAAGCAGTGAAGTCAACTAAGCTCACTGAGGCATTTTGTCAAACACCTTCTGTGCATTCTCTTCCAGAACAATGTCATCTTCTTCAGTGCCATCGCCTTCAATGGGAACTTCGTTGGAGCATTCAAGTAAGCTCTTTCCATACAGGTTCTTTCAAAACTGAAACCACAGTGGTAAAGAGGGAAGAGGTCCCCACTGTCTTTGTTACTAATTTCAGACAAAATAAACTAACGACATGTCTTCAACGAGAAATCTTGATCAGGTTAAAACGTAGCAGTTCATCATAGATATAGACTCAATCAGTTGATTTTGGAATTTCCTCAACCAGCGTAATGAATTCTCAGCTCTCTTCAACTCTAGTCATGGGATCAGCGCGCCTAACCCTATCATCTTCATCAATTCAAACATCTGACACGCTGGTCTGAAGCTCAACCAATCCTTGATTGAAGATATTTTTTTGCTTCATTTTTCTGAATTAAAACATCAATTTGGTTTTATATGTGCTGCTCCAAAACCCAAACAGTCACTGACGCTTCAATTAAACCAACATCATGATGTGCACAACAGTCTTCAATCTCGTACAGCTGGTTTGTCATCATCCTTATGATCCAACTTACTTCGGTCGAATTCGACTGAAGTCGCAGACTGACGCGGTGTACAACTCGATGACTCAGCTTCATCGATCTCTAAGCTCGAGATTTACAATCTACAAATTCCATCGTCACCTCAAAATCGTTCTAACTCATCGTTAGGTCTTCTACACCTTGGGTCTAATTTTCCCTTCAAATGTGGAAAACGTTGGGACTCGGTTTCATCGACATTTGTTTTTGCTCCCCATTAGGTCAGAGTTTTAATTTAGTTTCATCTTAGGTGGAATTTCTCAGCAAAATTTCAAGGCAGGAATCAAAATCAAGACTCAGGGAATACTATCACTACGAACTTCCACGGGGTGTCATCCTAAAGCAGGGACAAATCACGGCGTGACCGCGGCGTGACCGCAGCATGACCGCGGCGTGACCGCGGCATGACCGCGGCGTGATCGCGGCATGTTGGCCCTGTCCAGCGACATCCGCGGGGCAACATCATCTGGTCAGGAGCGAAGGGAGCAGGAGGAGGCGGGGTAACATTCCATTCATTGCCCCACCGGTAGAAATTGTGATTTGTCAGTCTCAACATTGATCCCAAGACTAATGTAATATTATCACTGTGAACTGTCGCGGGGTGTCATCCTGGAGCAGGGCCAAATCATGTTGTGATCGCGGAATGACCGTGGCGTGGCCGCAGCGTGGCCGCGGCATGACCGCGACTTGTTGGCATTGTCTTGCGACATCCGCGGGGCAGCATCTTCTGGTCAGGAGCGAATGGAGCAGGAGGAGGTGAGGAAACATTCCAGTCATCGCCCCACCGGCAGAAATTGTGATTAGTCAGTATCAACTTTGATCACAAGACTAATGGAATATTATCACTGCGAACTGCCATGGGGTGTCTCCTGGAGTAGGTCCAAATCACGGTGTGATCGTGGCGGGGCGGCGGCGTGACCGCGGCATGACCGCGGCGTGTTGGCTCGGTCCAGCGACATCTGCGGGGCAGCATCTTCCACTTAGTTTCAAATAGGATGATATGGATGGCATGAGAGGATGTTTCTCAGAATATTTAATGAAATTAATGCTAATATATGATGACTATAGGATTGGATGACCCCTGATATACCTAATTCGATGAGGGCTGGAATGTTGGTGGAAGGGGGTTGGTTGCAGGTGCGGGGGGATGTGCGGGCTGATTCGAAGGTGGTAGAGGGGATGTTGTGGAGCTGGAATGTTGGGGTCAGCGGGCTGAAATGAAGGTGTAAGGGGGTTGGTGTGGGCTGGATGTGGTTGGATCAGGGCCAAAACAAGGCATTACCACGGCGTGATCGTGGCTTGACCGTGGCTTGACCGCGGCGTGTCGGCCCGATCTAGCAACATCCGTGGGGCAACATCTTCCACTTAGTTTCAAAAAAGATGATATGGATGGCATGAGAGGATTTTTTATCAGAATATTTAAAGAAATGAATGCTAATACGTGATGACTAGTGTATTGGATGACCCCTGATATACCTAATTCGGTGAGGGCTCGAATGCTGGTGGAAGGGGGCTGTTGCAGGTGGGGGATGGTGCGGGCTGATTCGAAGGTGGAAGGGGGGCTGTTGGCGGGTTGGAATGCTGGTGGGAGCGGGCTGAAATGAAGTTGGAAGGGGGCTGGTGTGGGTTGGATGTGGATGGAGCAGGGCCAAATCACGACATTACCGTGGCGTGACCCCAGCGTGACCGCGACGTGACCGCGACGTGACCGCGGCGTGACCACAGCGTGTTGGCCCGGTCCAGCGACATCTGCGGGGTGGCAACATCCACTTAGTTTCAAATAGGATGATATGGATGGCATAAGGGGATGTTTTCTCAGAAGATTTAAAGAAATGAATTCTTATCTGTGATGACTAGAGGATTGGATGACCCCTGATATACCTAATTCGGTGAGGTTGGGAGATCTAGAAATGTGTAGGAATACCAAGAGGAATACCCCATGGGATCAGGAAAATCACAGGTTACATAACATGTAATCTGACATTACTGGTTCTGTGGGACCCCTGGTTTTTGGAACTGGGCTTTTGGTTGGATTAAATATCACTTGCCATGTGACATGGTCACAAATCATGGGACCCATCTTAAAAGTCTAACGGCACTTAAGGACTATCTTGGTTCAATCAACCGTTTTAATAAAAAGAGGGAAACCCCTTACAGGGATATAAAAAGGGTCAAGTACGATGTGTGATTATGACTAACAATGACATCAAGTATAAGGAAAACATCAATGCAATATTGTTAAACCAAGGTATACCACTGTGAGTTTTTCGCAGACAGTGCACCTCCATTGGAGGGGTTTTATTACAAAACCAAGACATATTTATCAACAAACAATTATCTTAACTAACACTTATTCAAGAATTTCAATTTAATATAAAACATGAAAAATTAAGAAGGCAACTAAATGCAATTTAAAACATTCTTGAATTAAATAGGCTAGGAGAGGGACCCTACCTCAACCTCAAGGCGTGTTTTCTTTTCACGGCGACAACTCGAATATTCCTTTTTTCCGCTTGCACGCATATGCAACTTAACATATATATAAGGACACATAGCCCCTATGTATATATTTTCATGTCCAAATATGCACAAGGGGTCCTTAGATATATGTTTATACTTGCATATACCCCTTTACACTTACACGTGTATGCATTTTTCATATCTTTATATAAGCACACCTAGCCCCAATATATATATTCCTACTACCATGTGTGAATATATATAAAGGGGGAACTTATAAATTCATATGCCTACTTATGCATGCACATGTAAGCCTTCTTCAACGGCGACTCGAATCCACCTCAATGAAATCCAAAACACAAACAAAAATATAAGGAACCCAAAAATCAAAAAATCCCTAATTTAAATTGGGCAAAGAATAAAAACATAATAAAACTTA
>CAUJRU010003004.1:0-59484 GCA_963277665.1 Viscum album
AATTAATTTCCAAAATGACCAAGAAACTTGTTAAAAACCAATTTTATATCTTATTTAAACCATAAAACTACTATTATTGGGGTTTTTTGGTTTGTTGTGACATTATTTTGGTTTGAACATTTGCACACCAATTTTTTTTTTAAAAATTCCAAGTGAGTCTTTTTTCTTTTACTCAAAAAGGCCACCACCCCTACCTGTTATTCAGTCCTGTAAAAACTCTTAATATCATAAAATACATGACCAATAAACATCACAAAAATATTCTTTTTGACAATGAATAATTCCTCAGGACATAAAGCCTCTCAAATAAGCCTTTTGGCCAAAACCAAATAGAATTTCCCTATTAAGAGGTAATGTCTTCTATCATGATCATTTAATTTATTTTCCATATTCACCCCTTAAATATATTTATTCCATTATTTTTAGAAAAATTAGTACAATACATATACTATGTTTTTTTTTCAAATATTTATTTATTTACAAACACACACCTCTATCGAACGGATATCGAACATATTGTTTCTATGCATAGTGAACTACTGCTTCACAAAATGATGATTTTTAATTTATCATTTACCAACAATTGTGGTGGCCATTATGATAAGAAGTATATTTATATATGTACTTAATAATATTTTTTATGTCACTATTCTTATTTATTAGTTTTTTTAAAAATAATTTGTTACATTCTTTTTGGTATTAATACGATAATCTCATTGGATGAAATGTGAACTACCACCCCTCAATGTGATATGATTTGTTCACACACCACATAGAATGTATTAAGGATTGGTATAGTGAAATTATATGATATATATGATATATTAATTCATATATAATATATATATACATATATATATGTCATTTATATAATTTCATTCAATAAAACAATAAAAACAGAAATAACAATCATGTGTACGTATGGCTTACCGACTCTATGAACAATCTATTCCATTTCATAAATATTTATTCTATAAATTACTTTATTATAGATATATTGGATATAAATTAAATTTATATCTTGATTTCCATTTTAGATTCATGATATTATTATAAAAACCAAGGATATAATAAATTAAGACACATGAAAAGAAAAAAGAGAATATTACCCCAAGTGAAACCTTAATATAAGATCATTAAAAAAAGTAATTATAACGTCACAATAAAAAAATATGTTAATATATATAAGAATATTGTTCTCTAAAATATGTACGCTAAACGTATATATATTTTATAGGAATCTCGTACTTGTATAGAGGGAGTAAAGACACAAGGTAGGAGGATTTCATCTCAATTTTAATTTCTATGCGATACAAGATATGTTCTCCAATAATTCATTATATGTGGTGAATATACTTAAAAATATTGTAGTATATTTATATTATAATTAAATTAACATGTTTTTACATTTCCATTTTTTGATCATTCTTTCATGGGTTTTATGTTTCAAAAGTTCCCAAACCTGGAAAACATTTTTGTCTTAACTTACATTCTTTAAGACTCATGTTTTGTTATGAACATAAACTATTTTTTGAGGTCTATATAAATTAATATTAAAATATATAACATGAATATACATCCTTTTATTATATCTTATGATTCAGGGAATTTTCATTTCTTACACTGAGATTATAAACCCAAGTTACCATGTTATAAGAGTTAATTGAGAAAATCTCATCTCTTTTCGAGGTTGTTTACATTTGTGCTCCCACTGATGAAATATTATGATACTTATCTCAAGTAAACTCATGAGTTTCAATATCCTATAATTTATCAATATATCATCATTTTCTAGTACCATTTTTTCACTCTTTGGTCCCTATGATAATTTTTTATGTGAAATATTACTGTCTCTCTCTTCACATGGAAATCGATTGAATTCAAAGACCATGTTTTAAAAAAATGGTTTCATGAATGATTTCAAAAGATCCTTGATGATTATTTTGAGGGATTTTGGATATTAAATATGTATTATTATTTTGTAATATTACATTATATGTATTTAAATCTAATTTCAAAGAAAATTTTCTTCAAAATGATTTATGTCATAAAAAAATTTATAATGATGAAAGAATAGTATCCTAAATAAATGTATGAAAGTTGTATTCAATGTAAGATAAAATATGTTTATGTTTATCAGGAATTTCTAGAAAATTATAAAAAGGGTCCATTCATATTCATTATAGGAATGGGTTATGCTTAATGTCATCGTATTTATGAAGCTTTGTTCCCTTTCATAGGTTAAATGTTTATGAAACCCTATTCTTTTCATGTGTTATTCTTTGAATAAATGGTTATAAAACAATTATCATTTTTATAAGATTAGATGTGATGAAATTATAATAATACTCATATTATTTATTGGTTTATAATTTGATGGTTATAAAACCTATCACTTTTTATGTGTCGTGATATAATGAATGTTTTATAGTCTTATGGAACATGAATGAACGATTTTGTTATGAGATTGGAGTGACCTATATCTCCATCCAATTCTTTGGTTAATGATGGGTGAATCATGAGTATAAATTTTATGTGTGATCCTAATTACTTGTTCAAAATGTTATCCAATGTCGCGATTGGGTGTCCGTAAGATTATGCGTGAACATGATTCCATGTTCATAACATTATTAGTGAACCTTATTATGTTTTAATAATGTTATGAATATAATTGGGTTCATTTATATTATTTTATGTGTGGACCTGATTACATGGTCACAATGGTATGCATTTACGTGATTAATTGATCACAATTTTATGCATAGACCTGGTTTCATGTCCATTAGGTAATTAATGAAACTGATTACACAATCACAGTGTTATTCATGGACCTAGTATCAAATCTATAAGGCAACACATGATGTTTGTTACATGATCACAATGTTATGCGTGGAATATGTTTCACTTCTATAAGGTTAAATCCTGAACCAGATTACTAGTTCAAAATTTTATTCATGGACCTAGTTTCATGTCCTCAATTTGATGTTGGGGCCTGATTTCATATCTTTAACTTAATGAGTGAACATTTTTCTATATATAAATGTTCAAAAGATGCACACCATACATTTCTTGTCTTTTCCTGCATTATGATTTCATCATATATGTCCATTATTTCCTTGTGATTCTTGTCTTATTAACTTATATTTTTTATTATGTTCTCTAATTATAATGTCTTTATTTTCAGATTTTATACTCATGTTCTATATAATGATTAATGTTATGATAATGAATTTCCATTACATAGACACACTAAGAATCTGATCTCATACCTTTCTTATGTTTTCCCCAGTGTATGAAGAATGGTTTTATGTTGATGTATCAAATGTTGAGATCATTGTGGGAGATTTTTATAATCTTTCACCAAGATAGAATATTTTATTTCAAAGTTTCAAAGGACACTAAATATTGTGATCCACATGAATATATTTTTTTAATGTACTCAATATTCATATAAAATTATATAATTTCCATATATATCTCGCCAAGGTCATTATATTTGATATTAAAGAGATTTATAGTCAATATATGTTATCTAGGATGATTGAACATTAGTGAGACCTCAAGGTATATTTCTGTGGTTTTGTTTACTTATGTCTCTAAGTATAATTATAATAATGTGTTATTATTTTGGAAAATGTCATAGAATATTTGTTAGGGATAGAGTAAGTGGATTCTAAGAAATACATCCATGCCTTGAAATTACTAGTGGATGTGGCTCTAGAAAAAAGATAACTATGTTTAACAACATGGACATGATTATCTGGGTTTGAATTAGGTTAATCCGGTACATGATAATAGTCCTTGTTGCACACATATTTTCACACTCATAGGGATATTCATTTGGAATTCACAAACTCTTCACGAATCATCCAGAAGAATTTAATTATTAGTTCGCTATGACTAACAGATGATAAACCTAAAGAATCATATATTAAGGAAGGTGTATTACATTAGACTCCATATATTTCAATCATCATGATTATGTGGTTCCTCTTTATGAAAAGTATTTCATACAATGTTCTTTTGGTTTTAGTTAATGGAAGGAGCCCAAAGGTATAAAGTTAATGGAAAATTCAGATGGAAAGTAAAATGAATGCCTTTATGATAGTCTGAATACTATGGGGGATGGTAAATAGAATTTTGTTTCCATACTATCATAGATTTCTTAATATAGGAATCATAATGAGTATCCAAAAGAGAGTAGAAGGGGACATTGTTCTATTGAGTCCTTCATGAGGGATTTTCCTCCTTCTTTTAATGGTTCATCTGATACACGTGTTATTGAACACCAAATCAGTACCACTGAAAATATATTAACCTTTATCATGTTTCTAGATCATGATAATATCATTTTTTCTATTTACCAGTTAGAAGGTGATGTAGGCCAATGGAGGACTCTAATAAAGAAAATGAGGAAGAAATATAAAATTGATTCCATGGATTAGGAAGAGTTCAAGAAAATATTCGTTAATAAGTAATTTCAATTTTTTCTTCATAATAAGATGGAAAATTAGATTCTTGAGTTGAAGCAAAATGATGCTGAATCTGTAGGTACCTATGGGGATAATTGTGTAAGACTTGTGAGGTATGATTACATTATTATCATCCAACCCGAAATTAATGTTGAGTGGTTCTTCTATTTCATAAATCAAAGTCTCACAAGGACATTGGCCCTAAAATAATTTAGTAGAAATGAATATATTGTGTTATTTGTGATCCAAGATAAAATATATGTTAGTGTTTCTTTTCAATATCACTGTATTACCAAAATGAGTATGATAGATTTCGATGGGGAATCAAAAAAACTATAGATAAGGAAGAGTTTCAAACACATACATTCCAAAATTTATGGAAATTTCATTTAGGAGAGTTCCTTAAAGGATAAATAATGTGTTTGAGGTCTATGAAGCTTGGACACCAAACAAATGAATGTGAACATGATGAGGATATAAATTTCAATGAAATAAGTTGAGGCAAATCTCATTATAATTAACATCTCACAATTAAGTGTATAAAGTGCATGGAGTTTTTGAATTATGCCAATCATTTCCCCAATAGAAGGGTTAATATGGATGATATGATAAAAAAACCTCTATGGAAAAGGGAATATGGGAAGCTTATGAAATAACAATGGATTAAGTGAATAATGAAAATTTGGTGAAAACGTATCCTTTTCCCTCATAGTTGGGTATTTTAAGTTTTATTTTCCCTGAATAATAATTATAATAATATTTTTGTTCATCCTTTAATGAGGTTTCATATGATTTATCCCTCTATGTGGGCATGGAATAATAAAATTGCATTTAATTTTCTTTCTATGCATGTATGAAACCAATTATCCAATAAAAATGTTTTGAAATTATATAAGAGGGTATTTATTAAAGAAATTATGAATTACATTTTGTAAGGGTTATAATGAGTATCATTAATAGTTTGATTATGATAAAATTTGGTTTAGGTTTTGAGAATGTTGTATCATCTTACCATATGAGGACTTATTTATATTAGATAACCTACACTATTTTCATAACTGATGATAAATTGGATGAAATATCATGGGTCTCATGATCTGTTAGTACTTTAGGAATGAAAATGGAACCATCCTTTTTAGAGAAAGTGGTAGGGTGGATCAATGAAAACAAATGGGGTAAGTTGTTCTGGAATCATGTAAGTATGTATGAATATTCATAATCATAAAGAAAAAGGATATTGAAACAAAAATTGATGTCATATAACTACATTTTTTTTAATTAAAAGGAGCCATAGGTTAGTGTAGTTTTATGTAATTGTGATTGTTAACATTATTATGACCTTATATTCTCTCACACTCAATCATAACACGATCGTAATATTTCTCTTCCATTTCCACGTTTTTTACTTCCAACCTATGCTCTCCTAGGTGGGGATCTTGTTATGAGTTACATTGGGTAAACATTGTGGTTCCAAATTTCCATTTTTAAGGGATATTATAATTCCATTTTATGATTTGGGTTTCATTGAATGAAACATTCAAGTATTAATCCTTTGATAACCTATAATAATCTTTATATTGTTTTTAATTTTAAAGGGGATCGAATGAAGCACCCTGAGAATTTGTAAAATATATTATTTCATATAAATTTATCTTTTAAATATTTTTCATTTCACAAGATAATACAAATAGTAATGTATATATATATATATATATTAAAAAACTAGGTAAAACATTCCTTTCACATGAATCATTGACTTTGTGTTCATTTAATGAAACACCGGCTCGACGTATGACTGGATATACCTTACATGTAACACCGACTTGGCGTACAACACACACAACACTAAGTTTCTATAAGACAAATATATATATATATATATATATAATTAAATAAATGATATAACTATAAAATAACCACTAATATTATTTAAACTAACATTAATAAATAAATTTCAAATATTTTTTATAATTAATTTATTTAAATACAACATATTGGTAATGAAATATAATATTTTTGTTAACGCCCTTTTATGTTAAATTTTACTTTTTTCTTGAATAATCATATTTTAATAATAATTTTTCTTTAGAAAAAATTAATAACTTAATTTTATAAAATAATGTTCATTTTGGAATTTTCATTGTTGAAATTAGTCTATGGTTATTTTTTAGGATTTTTGTAGGAAACTTCATCTCTTGATGAATATTTATAAATACTTCTTTTAGTTAAAACAAACATTTAGTGAAATTATTTATTAATTATAAATTATATTATAATTTATTTTTATGGTAAAATTAGAAAAATTTTAAATCTATTAATACAATTTAATTCATTAGAATTAATTTTACTTGAAACTGGATATAAAATCTTAACAATCATTTGAACTTTTTCCTACATTGAACACCGTTATTTCTTCCCATCTACGGAATTACCAAAGATCTTAATTTTTCCATTTAATGAATTCAATTTTAAAACTCTAACATAAACCATCTTATTCTGACTAATATCTAGATTCTAATAATACTAAGTTAATTTTTTTCCCAAAATACCAGTAAGTGTTATTAAAATGAATAACAATAGTTATGACCAAATTAAGCATAAATATGGACTAATCATTAAAATTAAAAACTCAAACAACCTAAAAAATGTCCAAAACCAATTGGATGTAAATATTTATTCTATAAAACTTTTATTTTTATATGCTTTTGGTTTGGAATTAATTTTTTTATTTAAAAAAATGTTCTCACCAAACTTGTTTCTAAAAATGCCAAGTGTGTTAATTTCCTTCACTATAAAAGGCTGAAAACTCTAAACATTCCATAGAACTATAAAAACATATTAAGATCAGACAATAACTACCCAATACACTTTCTAATAATCATCTCATAGACCTCGAAGTCTCTTTTGGTCATAAATAATCTCAATGAATCCTTTTGGCACAATGCAAAAAGATTTTCGGTGTTAAGAGGTAACACCTTCTCTCAAGCTCCTATCCATTATAATCCCTCTTCACCCCCTCTAATTCCTTTATTAAATTATTGTGTGAAAACAAAAGTATAATACATATTATATTAGTTTTTGGTTAAAATAATTTGACCTATTTTTACACTCACTTCCATATAATTGATATCGAGCATATTGTTTTTGTATAAGGCAAACTATTGCCTCACGAAATGATAATTATTCATTTTTTTCTTTACCACAAATTGTAGAGGCCATTATAATAGAAAATATATTTATATAGGTAATATATTATATTTATTTTTTATATTAGTTTCTGTATTAATTTTACAACACTAATATCATTACATTCTATTTGGTATTAATATGATAATTTCATTTGAGGAAGTGCAGACTGCCACCCCCTCAAAGTGATGAGATTCATTCACAAACCACATGGAATGTATTAAGAATGATTATAATAAAAAAATATTATATCTATAATATATAAATTATACTAAATTATATATATATAAATATTTAATTTACATTCTTTCTTTCAACATGACAATAAAAATGGAAACAACAGTCATGCGTACGTACGGCTTACCGACTCCATGAACAGTGTATTCCCTTTCCTAATAATGTATTGTATATATTATTATTATATAAATATATTGAATAAAAAATATATAAATATAATTATTTACATTCTTGAAACTTAATATAATTATAATAACCAATTATATAACAAATTAAGACATGGGTGAAGAATAGAGTGAATAGTTCCTAAAGTGAAAATTTAACATAAGATCGTTAATAAGTTGGAAACATAACGTCATAATAATACCATATAGTGTAATGGATATAAGAATATTAAAAAATAAAATATTTATAATATACATATATTTATTTTATAGGATGATTTTATGATTATGGAGATATTCAAGACATAATGTAATGGTATTTCATCTCATTTTTAATTTCCTTGTGATACAAGCCATGATCACCACTCTTTCCTTTTGTGTGGCGTATGTAATACCAATGATTTTTTTTTCCATTTATCATATTTTTAAATTAGTTGGTATTTACATGTCTATTTTCTGATCATTATTTCATGGGGTATAAGTTTCAAAATATACGAAATCATTAAAAAAGTTGTGTGTTAATTTTCATTCTTTGGGACTCATGGTTTGTTTTGCACCAGAACACTTTTTAGAGGTGTACATACAAACATTTTCCAATTATATCATGAATCTAATTTTTTTCTATGATATATTTTGCTCCATTTAATTTATTTTTCTTATCGGGATAGTATGATCCCAAGTTACAAAGATATAAGAGTTTATTGAGATACTCTCATCAATTTTTGAGATTATTTACATTTATGATTTACTTGACGAAATAGTATGATCAATATCTAAAAAAACTCATGAGTTTCCTTGTATTATATTTATTCAATACATATTCATTATTATGATATATTTTCTAATATTTGGTACTGATGATAATGTTTTTAATTAAAAAACGATCATATCTACTTCCGATCAAAATTTATTGTGTTATAAGTCCATGTTCTGGAAAATGGAAACAAAATGATTTGAAAATATCCACGATGATCATTTTCTAGGAAAATCATTTTAAAAATTATTTTTAGTTTTCAGAACATCCTTTATATGTTTTCAAATTTAATTTTAATGAAAATTTTTTTCATAAGGATTAATGTCATAAAAATAATTTCTCATTAAGAAAGTATATTCTTCTTAAGAAGTGTTTCAAATTAATTTTCCATATAAGATGACATTTATTGATGTCACTCATGCATTTATAGGAAATGATCTAAAGGGTCTATTAATATTCTTTCAATTAATGGATTATTTTGAATTTCATTGTCTTTATGATGCCTATTTCCATTTTATAGGTTTCATGTTTAAGGAAACCAATTATTTTCATGGGTCATGATTTTGTGTTTATTAAACCCATATATTTTTATGGGTAATGTTATGATAAATTTTTTTATTATCTTGTGGAACATGTATTAATGATTTTATTATGAGATGGGTGGGACCTATATCTCCCTCTAATGAATTGGGTAACGATGGATGATTAATGAGTATAAATGTTGTGTGTGAACCTGATTACATGTTCAATGTTAGGAATTCACCTGGTTGTATGTCCATAAGTTTATGCATGAACTTGATTACTTGTTCAAAATGTTATGAGTAAAAAATATTATCTGTTCAAAATGTTATATATGGAACTAGATGTATTTCTATGTATTTATGTCTGAAGCTACTTACATTTTCACAATGTAACATGGGAATCTAATTACATGTTCAAATTGTTATTCATGGACATGGTTCCATGTCCATTAGGTAATGCAAGAACCTAAAAACACATTAATAATGTTATGCATGTACTTAGTTTCAAATCCATAAGGTAATGCATAAACTTGATTACATGTTTACAATGTTATTCATGGAGTTTGTTTCACATACATATGGTTAAATGTGATGCTGATGCATGTTCACAATGTTCTGAATAGACCTGGTTTCATGTCCACTAGTTCAAGATAGGGCCTGATTTAATGTTCATAACTTAATGAGTGATCATATTTATACTTATACATGTTTTAAATGTGAATGCCAAAAATTACATGTACTTTCCTATGTTATGATTCTTTGTAATATGTTATTTATTTCCATATGAATCAAATCTTATGAACTACCATTATCTATTATGTTTTCAAATATATAGGGAATTATCTTCTAATTTTATGATCATGTTCTATACAATTTTGTTTATGTTTTTGTAATTCATATCTTGTATTTACCCTTAATGAACATATGAGGTCATCCCATTCTTTTGATTACTTATCATAGTGAATGAAGAAAAGTTTTAGGAAAGGTACAAAATCTAGAGATCATTATGAGAGGCATTGAAGATCATTCACGGGGATAGAATATTATATTTACATGTTTCAAAAGAAACTAAAATATTATGGACCTTGATCATGTATTTTTGTAATGTACTAAACATTCACCTAAAATGATGTAATATCCATGTATGTCAAGCCTTGGTCGCTATAGTAGAGCACACATGTATTCATTATTGATTAGTCTAGGAATGATATTTTACAAACTATATTGAGAAAGGCTGAACACCAAGGTGTCATATGATGACAAAACAAAGGTGTTTAATTTTTTTTAAATCTAGAGATTTTTCAATGGAGGTTTCATATAATAGAATAACAGATTCTTTAGAAGCTAATGATCTAGATATGGGAGGTAAAACATAAGACATGATCCAAACATCAGTAAAATTGATGTTTATATACATGAAAAAAATATCAAATTGTAGATCATACTACCTGACCTCTTCCTTGAGACCCCACTCTATCTCTTTATACTAATCCCACCCCTCAAACTCCATATTCTCATTTAAATACTACAAATAATCCTCTACTAATTCCCATGTATTTTGAGTTATATAATGGGAATCCTAAATAAAATATTGTTGTATATGGTATTATATATTATATTAGGGGAACTCACCATAATCAATAGTAATATATATAGTGTCTTAGGGCCACTGTACAAGAAAATATAGATAGAACAAAATGATTACCATGTCCCACAGATGAGGGCCTTACAGTTGAAAGAAGTATCATCTATTTTTTAGTTTGACTATCGAGATTTTTTCCAATAAAATATTATAGTGTTATATATATATATATTATTTCATTTATTTCATATTACCTATGTATTCAGTTTACAATTTTAAAATTTATTTTATTATCAATTTTCTATTGGAATATTATAATGGTAATGAAATTTTTTATAGAAAATCAAAATTGTATGCCTCTATTTCTTCAAATACTACTTCTCAAGGACAAGATATATTATCAAGATATTCATATATGTTGTTGGATGTTTTTTAGCTTCTAATGGAAACTATTATTTTTGGGTATTACATGAAAATGATGATTTAAAAGAGAGATATTATGGAGATTCTATTTGGAGATTTTATTTTCATAACCATGACACAACTCTCTCCATGTATATGTATTATTATACATATTTATGTTATTTTATATTATTGAAAATTTATACATATGTTTTTTTTGCATTATGTATATTTATAAAATCTAAATTAATTATCATGCTATATAAGAGTATGGATATTTGAATCAATAATTTATTACATCAGTATCTATAACAATCTATGAAGATGAATGAGAAATTTATTTTGCTGAAATATTTCAAAATAATGGAATTATGTATTGGATTATTATTTAACGTGATTGGTATAGAAAATGAATTTATTAATGTTTTATTTTTTTTAACTAAATAACAACTAAATGACTGTTTTTTCTATAATAGTGACCATTGGATGTTATGTGCATTTGGTATAAGTGAAAAGAAAACTTGTAACACCCTATGATATTAAAAGAGGAAAATTAAATTCGATGGATTATATGACATAAAACACAATATTATAAGGGAATGTAATAAACAAATACATTATGATATATTTTCACTTTAAATAAATTTCTTCTCCTTGAAATATGGAGATGTTGGAAACACACTTTTTAAATGAATCGCAATACTCAATTATAATATTATTAATTAAAGAAGGCCAATATAACATATTATTAAAGTTGGTTGGTATGAATATGATAAAATAAGTCATGAAAATTATATATTTTACACATACATAAAATAAATTCAATTGTCATATATTGATTAGAAATTATATATGATCCATTTTAAATAAAAATAATTGTTTTTTAAAAAACAAAAATATTTTTAAAAAATATTTTTTGGTAGCACTATATGTTCATAATACAAAATTAAATATTGCTATGTTTTTAAAATTTATTTGAAAAACAATCAATTTTTTAATATAAATTTCAAAATTATCTATGAGATATTTTTTTAATATTTTATGCAATGATTATTTTCATGGTGAGTTGTGAAATTTTTTTATTTTGATTGAGAAATGTCCATTCATTAAAATTATTAAAAATGATAAAGTATATATTAAATTGGATTTAAATTAATATTATTTAAATTATATATTATTTTAAATAAATTACCTTAGTGGAATCAATTTAATAATTAATTTGTATTTAAATATTCTTTAATCTTTTTAATGTTTTTCTTTGGAAATCTCTAATTATAACACATCAAAGTGTTTAATTTAAAATTAAATTCATCAAATTAATAAAGTAGAGTTTGTAAAAATGGAATAAATAACATGAATAATCATAATTTATATTTTATATTAATTCAAACATATTTTTTTACTATAATGTACGACAAAAAAGTAAAAATCATTTAATGTGTTTGAGGTAAAAAAAGGTTTATCCAAAGGTTAAACTCAAACAATATGGGTTAAAAATGAAACAAATAATTTATAATTTCTATTTTAATATTATATTTATACATTAAAAATTATATGGGATGAAAATGGTCCATTTTTTCTCTATGTGTTATGAGAAAAATTATAGTTGAATTAGTTCATTCCAAAAATTACAAATTTTTCCTCTCCCCCACTTATAAAAGGAAACCCTCTCTCCTCTCCATTCCAATATTAAAAAATTAATTTTTTTAATGACCTTCAAAGAATATCTAATTACCTAAAATCATCCTAGAGTCATTTCTAACTAGAAAACTAACTTACAAAGGCCTTTGGTAAAAACCAAAAGAAGTTGCAGGGAGAAGAGGTAACGTCCTTAACCGAGAACTTTATATTATTTACTCTTACACTTCATATGATTATTATTAATATGTGATGATATAATAAATCATTATATCACATATAGTGAGAGTTGTTTTTGTTAAGGGGATATCCAACAACCATATCCTCTAGCCTCGAATATGAAACCAAAATGTTGATCATAATTACGCAAGACTACCAACTCGAGAACCGAAGTAATTAATTTTTATTCAGTGATACTAACATATGTATATAATTAATTATGTAATTATTATATATTTAATTTAATATATATATATTCTTATATAAGTATACTGTCACAACATAATATTTTAAATGAAAACACTATGTTCAATAGTGTACATGATGTGCGACATCGAGCTAAAATGAACAATTAAATATGATTATATTACCATTGTAACTTATATATTAGAATGATGTGAATGAAAATTATTAAATGAATTATAAAAAATTAGTTTAAATATTTATATTTAATGAATTATTTTTCAACAAATTATTTTTAATGAAAATAAAATACAATGTGAAACTAAAAGGAACTATTTTATCTTAAAAATTCTACTTATAAAAAGTGAAATTTATACTAATAAAAAAATTATTTATATTATATTAATGATATATATATATATCATATTTAATATAAAGTTTAAAATTTATCTTGTGTTGTTTCTATACAAGATATATTATTAAATCCACATTAACACATTTATAAATTATATTTAACAAAGTAAAATTATAATTATAAATTTTAGTTATCAAGTATACTTTGGTTTAATTTTTGTTATTTTAATTATAAGAATATTTTTTATGAATTATGAAAAATACTTACTTTTAATTTAAAATGTGTTTTTCATCTAAATATTTTATAGAGTTAAATTTTATAAATAATTGTTTTAAAATTATTATTATATATATTAAATACCTTTTATTCCGATTTTTATCAATTAAATAAATCTCAATTAGAAATATGATATAAACACTTTGTATGATTTTGAAAATTTTTACTTCAAAAGAGTTATTATTTCATCCATTCCACCAAATTTCATTTAAATTAATTTATCCATATTATTTGTTTTGGATTTTGAAAAATAGATTCCATATTTGGAATAAAAAGTATAAAATTTATTAAATAGGACTCTTTTTGGTTAAGAAATTATAATTATTACATTTCCATTCCTTTAGTTATGGAAATCACAAATACCTTCATAAATTATGTTTTCCAAATATTTATGTCCAAAGTGTTTTAGAATGTTTTTATAGAAAAAAATTTATTTTTTCCATACTTAGAAGAAGTTATAAATTGTTAGTAATATAAAATTTACATTTATTCATTTCAATTATAGTAATGAGTTTCTGTTTGGTAAATCTGACACACCATTACTGGATAGGTATTTAAATATTAGTCATGTCTTTAATACTAGAAATAGTCTTAAAAATCGCAATGGTACCGGTTCTGATACCATCATATATAAAGTCATAAATATTATAATATTTAAATTGATAAGGAAGACCATGGGACTAACTGATGATTAAAATCAGAATATAGAAAAAATTTATCTAATTTTAGGAATATTTTAAACAATATAATGATGTTAATCAATGAAATGTCAGACATTCAGTTATGATGTAATATAAAGTCCCACCTATCCTAAGAAATTATAATAAATAATGAAATATGACTATTAGGAGGTCACAAATATTTTTCATCTCATTTGAAGTGTTTGAGGATGATCAATTACTCAATTATAAAGATTTCACTTTGTGATCCAGTCATTCTTAGCCAGTGTAATTTTTTAGAGAGATTTCTTAAAGAAACCTTGTCATGATTTTTGGTTATTAATATTTTAATTGTAATATGTATCTGGAAATTATTATGATCAAGGGATTTAAGTGATAAAATGATGAGAGTTTTGATCTATTTAATTGAGGGACATGAGGGCTAGGAAGATAAGGAAAATATGATCATTATATCGATTGCTTCTCTGGATAGGAAGACATGTCAATTTTGGACATCATATCAAGGGATTTACTAGTCAGGAATGAAATAATTTACTCTATGTCTTAAATAGTGGATATCTTTAATCAATGTAATTCACTACTACACTATTAAGGTTAAAAGAGGTATATTTTTAAATATATTGTATGTCATTTATACATTATATTACTTATTGTTTATAAATTTTAAATTATTCTAAATTTATTAGAAATTTTATTATCATATTCAACATCAAATGTAACATCCCAAGTAATGAATAATAGATATTTTTATCTATGTCTATTAATGAATTAGATAGTGTTTTAGAGGCTTAAAATGAAAATAAATGCAATCTTGAGCATGGAATACACTAATATTTTTAAAAGATTATTTTACTACCTTTTAATAAAAAACCAATTTTAAATCTATCTTTTGAAAATTTTATAAGATATTTTTGTCACTATAAACTTATTATTTATGATTGGGACATCAAAATTTACTTTGTGTGAATTTTTGGTATTTTTCCGATAAAGTTCATTTTTAATGAATAGTGAAAAATGTTGTATTTTAATTCAAAACCACTTCTTAATCTAATTTATTTATATGATTATATTATCTTTAAAATTGGTTTTAAAGTGAAATTAGAATATATTTTTATGATTTAATCCAATTCTGGTCATTGGAATCAATTTCACATTGAAATTGGACTTAAACTAGTGTTAATCTTTTGATACTTATTGTTTCATAAAAACACGCTATTTGTCATGACAGTGGGAATTAATTATTAAATTAATTAATGTAACTTATATGATTTTAATTTTTTAATATAGACATCATTTTTGAATTCATAAAATCAGATATAGCTTAGGGTAAAGTTTTGGTATTTTTCTGAAAAACTTCAATTTTTGATGAATTGTGAAACCAATAAGTGGTAGTTAAAGAAACTAATTTTTCGTTTAAATGAAACTTTTCCAGTTCTGTGATTTGATTTTCAAAAATCCGATATACATTTTTGTCATTAAGAATTAAAATGTGGTTCAATGAGATTAAAGTTTTTTTTGTGAATAGTAACTTTTATGTTCTTAATCACGATTAGAGGTAATTAGTGTAGTTTAAGGTAAAAATAATGTTTTAATTATATGAGATGAATTTGAAACATGTCCTAACCTTATTGGATGTGTCTTGGCCGACCAAGACAATCCATGGGTCAACTTGGGGTCCCAATGGAGCCACTTTTGTAGGAAAATGACATTAATATCTTATAATTTAATGTTAAAGTAAAAATGACACAAACAAGAGTTGTTTTACTAAAACAATTTTTAAATGGGGTTATACAAGTCATATTTTTGACTATAAATAGTCATTGGAAATATAAAAATATTTCCTACATCATGGTTTTTTTTTAAAATTTTAGACATTAAATAAATTAAATTATTTATGACATCATGATGATGCATCGATTAGCTCATTATTTAACGATTTAAATAAAATGAAAAGATAATATAAAATCTAAGACCTACACTTGTCAAAAACCTATTTTTTGGTATATTTCGAACCCTTGTCACCATATCCTAGAATTATATCAATTTGGGACCTTTTAAATCCTAAAATCATTTTAAAATAAAGTAACATTTCTTTACTTTCCAAGAGTGCCCCTCCTCTCCTCTTACAAAAGGCCCCCACCTCTACCTCCTTACCCACACTTCCAAAGCCTTTTTCTCGGCCAAAACCTACACATTTTGTCTCTACACATCCCTCTATAACTCTTAGAAGCCTCACTTTGGGCATAAGTCTTTCCAAAGAATCCTTAGAGCTCAAACCAAAGGGAGTTACCCGATTTTAAGGTAATGTCTTCACTTGAGTCCTTTTGTTTTAATTTGCTTCTCTAACCCCATAAACACTTTTTATTCATTTATTTTGTAAAAACTCCAGATCCTTAAATATACAAGGATGTTTTTATAAGAAATATTCGAGCTACACTTACACACACCTACAACTAATGGTTAGAGAACATACTGTTTCCGTGGTTGGTGAATTTCTGCCTCACGAAACGATGATTGTTCAACACTCATATAACACCTTCAATGGTGGCCATTAAGCTGTCACTATATTCATATATGATAAATTATATGTTTGTTATTTTACTTAATCTTCTGTATTCTTCATTTACGGCATACCTTTATGGTTTTGATTATGGGTAAACGCGATATCTTCATTTTAGGAAGTGCGGACTACCGCCCCCTCAAAGTGATTTGATTCGTTAATTCCATATGTTGGACGTATAAAGGATGTAATTAATGATTTTATATATGATATTATACTGGAATTATAATATACCATTATATAATTATTATTCCATTTCATAAAATATGAAATAGAAATGAAAGTAGCGTTTATGAGTACGTACGGCTTACCGTCTCCATAAACGGTGTATTTCATTTCTTACCTCTAAACCTTATGTAATATTGTAAATTCATGTATACAATGGATAAATTTGATATATATGATATCTACATCATGATTATAACTCTGGATATAGTGGATACATGAACAACTTGTAATTATAAAGAGTTTATTTTTGACTCAAGTACTAATAATTGTTAAAACGACCGTTAATAACTTAAATAATTACATAGTGTTCATGAAATGGTAATAAGTGATATAAAAGGAATGATGAACATGAAAAAGGTTCTTAAGCAAGTAGAAATTAACTCATTTTATTATTTAGGTGGTTAAAGAACGATCAGTTCAAGTCGGACCCGAGGTATGGGACTTCGTCTCAATCTCCTTTCATTGAGGCATATTTTGTTTTATACACAACCTTATTTTATACGGTGTGTAAACCCCTTTGACTTTTACATTTATTAAAAAGTAATATTTTTTATACGAAGTGTTTACTAAATGGAAAAAGGGAATGTTTTTGTCGTATGTATGTGGCGACAACGACTTCTCCGCCGTTGTGACAATTATTTGAGTTTCGGCTTCCTCTACAAGCCATACATTTTTTTAAAAGAAAAACAAATACCCTATTTTACTTTTCTTTTCTTTTAGTATTGAAAATGGTTTTTATAATGTCTTTATTATATCAATTTGTTTTATTGATATCTTGTGATTGAAATGTGGAAATGTTATGTTTCTTTTATGTATGTTTTATGTGATACGATTATGTTATGGTTCTTGGGAATTATTATGATGACAGGTGGTTCCGTGATAAACTAAGGGCGGGTGAGCCCGATATAGCTCTCCAATGCATTGGGCAATGCGAAGGAGTGAAACTTTAAGGATTCTCCGAAGAGATTTAGGGATTATACTGTGATGGGTATTCCAAACTTAACCAAGAGGGCTACTACCTACGTAAGAATGTTATGAATACCTCAAGTTCCCTTTATGTCTTATGATTTCTATGATTTATTCATGATTTGATGAGGTATGATAAAGTGATTATGGTTTATGAGTAAATTATGATTTCGTTGACTCTTATGTATACATGTACTCATGTTTCCTTTCCATATTATTATATCCCTTATTGAGCATTTTATGCTCATCCCATGTTCTTGAAATGTTTTTAACAGGTCAAGGGAATGGTACATGATATAATGATAGTGTCAAGGAAGTGTCAAGGAAGAATCCATGTTTTTTTTAAATATGTCTTCATTGATGGGAAAATGAATACTATCTTTTATGTAACCACTTTGATTAAATGTGGAATGTAATTCAAGTTTTATGATCTAATTCCCTAAAACTATAAACCTGAAAATATCCTCAATGTGTAATCGTGTAATAACTCAAGATTAAGTAAGGTTTAAGGATGGGGCCTTATAGTTTGTATTAGAGGTCGGTTTAGATAAATTTTGGAGTTAGAATTCTATTAAATGGTTATCCATTTTTTTATGTTCAAATTGAAATGATATAGAATTTGAAGATTACCATGTTACTTCATCTAAGACATGTTTGTTCAGAATGGTTTTCCACAGAGGAAATAGGGAAGCCGTGCTAGGAAGGCATACAAAAGGAAATAACCTTCCAAATCAGCATCCTGAGATGGTCAGAATTGGAACTGAACAGTTTGTTGCAGTAATGGTGCAGTTGACTCAAGCGATAAATGGTGGTGGTATCTATGCACGAGATTAGCCAGATCAACCACAGAGGAACATGTCAGTGGTGGAACATTTCATGAGGAAACATCCCCATCATTCAGAGGATCATCTGACCCTGTGCTAGCTGAAGGGTGGATTAAAGAACTGAAGAATATTTCCGATTTCATGGGGTATTCAGACAGTCAAAAGTTTAGTATTGCTATTTACCGTTTGGAGGGTGAAGCAGATCAGTGGTGGTCGATGGTTAAAAATATCCGGGACGCTGATGAGATTGATGCTCTCGACTGGGATGAATTCAAAGGTATGTTTCTTGAGAAGTATTTTCCTAAGGCTGTTTGACATAGGATGGAAAAACAATTCTTGGAATTGAGGCAAGTGGAAGACTCAGTGGCTGCCTATGAGGAAAGTTTCACTCGATTGGAAAGGTATGCTCTAAATTTTATCCGAGACCTTGATAGTAAAATCAATCATTTTTACTCAGGATTAAAGCCAAAATATCGAAGTTCATTAGCTTATCGTGAGTTCAAAAGTTATGAAAAGCTTGTTCGATGTGCTGAGAATGTGGAAATGGAGTTTGCCGATGGTCAAGTTTCTATAACAACGAACCGAAGAAGAGACCGAGGTGGTAGGAGAAAGGAAAGAATTCTTCAAAAAAGTCGGATGGTAAGAAAACTATGTTTCCAAGTTGTGATAAATGTGGTAAAAGGAATGCTGGGGAATGTCTTCTAAATTCTGGAAAGTGCTACTGATGTGGTACAATGGGACATAAGGCACGTGATTGCACTGAAAAAGATCAAGGTGATGGTAAGTCCAAATTTTATTTATAGTTAGTGAAATGTATTATGTTAAATGATATGGGTCACTATGAAAACGAGTGTCCGACAAAGAGCTTGAGTGATGGGAAGCAGTTAGACTACATGTAGAAAGGGGTGGTGAAATCCTTTGTAACTACTTCAGCAGATGTCGGGCCATCAAATGGAGTTGTATCAGGTACTTTGTATGTTTTTTCAGATTATGCCTATGTGTTGTTGGATTCGGGGTCTACACATTCGTTCATCTCTGAATCCTTTTCTAGTAAAATGGGAATACCATCTCAAGAAATGACTCATGAACATGTGGTCAAAACAATAGAACTATTCAGATTAATGATGTGCCAGTGGTAAATGAGTATCCTGATGTTTTTCTTGATGAGTTGCATGGAATAATACCAGACCGGGAAGTTGAGTTTACTGTTGACTTAATTCCTGATTCTAAGACAATTTCAAAACCCTCTTATCGAATGGCTCAAATTGAACTTTTAGAGTCGAAGGAGAAATTGCAAGACTTATTAGAGAAAGGTTTCATTTGACCTAGAACATCACCATGGGGTGCTCCTATTTTATTTGTTAAAAAGAAATATGGTTCATTGAGACATTGAATTGATTATATATCCTTGAATAACATAACTGTTAAGAACAAATATCCTTTTCCTCATATCGATTATTTGTTTGATCAGCTCCAGGGAGTTAGTATTTTTCAAAGATTGACTTGAGATCGGGGTACCATCGGCTGAAGGTAAAGGAAGCAGATGTTCTGAAGACTGCGTTTCGTAGAAGATATGGCCATTATGAATTTGTAGTAATGACTTTTGGGCTAACCAATGCACCTGCTGTATTCATGGACTTAAGGAATATAATTTTCCAAGAGTTGATTGATAAGTTTGTGGTGGTTTTCATTGATGATATTTTGGTGTTTTCTAAAAGTAAAGAGGATCATGAAAGACATTTACGGGTTATTTGGAAAAACTTGAAAGAAAAGAAATTGTATGGGAAATTTAGAAAATGTGAGTTTTGGTTGAAAAAAAATTCATTCCTTGGTCACATTGTTTCTAAAGATGGGATAACTATTCATCCTGCAAAAACAAAGGTTGTTGAAGAATGGCCAAGACAGACAAATGTAACAGAGATTCATAGATTCCTTAGTTTGGCAGGCTATTACCAAAGGTTTGTTAGAATTTTTTCACAGTTATCTAGTCCAATGACTAAGCTAACTCGGAAGGGTGTTAAGTTTATCTGGACAAAAGAATGTGATGATTATTTTCAGGAACTGAAAAGAAGATTGGTGAATGCTCCGGTTTTGGCACTACCTTCTAGGAATTAAGAGTTTGTTATCTACAGTGATGCCTCATTGAAAGGACTTGGTTGTGTCCTAATGCAGAATGATTAGGTAATTTCTTATTCTTTACGATAGTTGAAAACTCATGAGGTAAATTACCCTACACATGATTTGGAAATAGCTGCTGTAGTTTTCGCTCTAAAAATTTAGAGGCATCATTTGTATGGAGTAAAGTGTGAAATATATACCGATCAAAAAAGTTTAAAGTATATATTCACTCAGAAAGAATTGAACATGAGACAGAGGAGATGGCTTGAATTAATCAAGTATTATTATTGTACAATTCATTACCATCTGGGAAAAGGAAATAAGGTGGCTGATGCTTTGAGTCGAAAAAGTAATGCTTCATTAACAATGTTGTGTTTGGAATGTGATCCTTTTGTTAAGGATTTGATGAACTTTGGAATAGAAGTTTTTGGTGCAGGATGTTCTTCTGTTTTGTTTCAGGTATCAGTGAAATATTCTCTATCAGATAGAATCAAGCAAGCACAGAAGCAAGATAGTGAGTTGAAGAAAAAGGTAGAGCTGGTTCAGAAGGGTAAGTTGCTTGAATTTATCATTGATAATGATTGTGTTTTGAGATTTGGGAAGAGATTGTGTGTGCCTTGTGATTCACAGTTGAAGAGAGATTTGTTATGTGAAGCTCATAATTCTCCATTTTCAGTTCATCCTAGCAGTACTAAGATTTATAGAGATCTACGGGAGTATTATTGGTGGGATGGAATGAAAAGAGATATTACTAATTTTACAGTGAAGTGTTTGACTTTTCAACAGGTTAAAGTAGAGCGGCAGTTACCGAAAGGGATGCTTCAGACTTTACTAGTACCAGAATGGAAATGGGGGAATATATCCACGGACTTCGTTGTGGGATTTCCGAAGACACCTCGAGGTAATAATGCAATCTGGGTTATTTTTGATCGCTTGACTAAATCTTCTCATTTCATTGCTATACATGATACTTTTCCCTATATCAACTTTCCCGTTTGTACCTTAATGAGATAGTCAGGTTGCATGGAGTTCCTCTCTCCATTATATATGTTAGTTATCCCAGGTTTACTTCTATCTTTTGGAAAGACCTTCAGAAGTCGTTGGGTACTGAATTAAATTTTAGTACAACTTTTCATCCTCAATCAGATGGGCAGTCAGAATGAACAATTCAGACTTTGGAAGATATGCTATATGATTGTTCGAAGAATTATCAGGGAAGTTGGGACCAACATCTTTCTTTGGTTGAGTTTTCATATAATAACAGTTTTCATTACAGTATACAGATGGTACCATTTGAGGCTTTATATGGGAAGCGGTTTAGAACTCCAGCTTTTTGGGATGAAGTGGGTGAAAGGATGCTGATGGGACCAGAATTGGTAGAAGAGGTGGCAGAAAAAGTTTAGTTGATACAGAAACACATGAGAATAGCTCAGAGCAGGCAAAAGAGTTATGTAGACAATAGGAGAAAGGATATCTCTTTTGAGGTAGGTGATCATGTTTTTCTCAAAGTACCACCATGGAAAAGTGTGATGCGATTTGGTAAGAATGGAAAGCTGAGTCCAAGGTTCATTGGACCATATGAAATTCTAGAGAGAGTTGGATCAGTTTCATACTGAGTGGCTTTACCTCCGAGTTTATCTCAGGTACACAATGTTTTTCATGTTTCAATGCTGAGAAAGTATATGCTAGATCCATCTCATATTTTGAGTCCAGAGGTAGTTCAGCTAGAAGAGAACCTATCTTATAAGGAACAACCGGTCCAGATTCTTGACCACAGGGAGAAAGTGTTATGGAATAAATAGATTCATCAGGTAAAGGTTTTGTGAAAAAAACCACATGATTGAAGAGGAAACATGGCAATCTGAAAATGCAATGAGGGATAAATACCCCCACTTATTCGATAAGTAAATAAATTGCGGTGACACAATTTTCTAAAGGGGGGAAAGATGTAACATACCAAGTAAGTAATGAATAAGAGATATTTTTATCTATTTCTATTAATTAATTAGATAGTGTTTTAGAGGCTTAAAATGAAAATAAATCCAATCTTAAGCATAGAATACACTAATATTTTTAAAAGATTGTTTTACTGCCTTTTAATTGAAAACCATTTTTAAATCTATATTTCAAAAATTTTAGAATCTATGTTTGTCAAAATAAACTTATTCTTTATGATTGGGACATCAAAATTTACTTTGTGTGAATTTTTAATATTTTTCCGATAAAGTTCCTTTTTTAATGAATAGTGAATAATGTTGTATTTTAATTCAAAACCTCTTTTTAATATAATATATTTATATGATTATATTTTTTATTAATTGTGTTTAAAGTGAAATTAGAATATATTTTTACCATTTAATTCAATGGTGGTCATTGGAATCAATTTCACTTTGAAATTGGACTTAAACTAGTGTCAATCTTTTGATACTTATTGTTTCATAAAAACACGCTATTTGTCATGACAGCAGGAATTAATTATTAAATTAATTAATGTAACTTATATGATTTTAATTTTTTAAAATAGACATCATTTTTGAATTCAGAATATCAGATATAGCTTAGGGTGAAGTTTTGGTATTTTTCTGAAAAACTTCAATATTTGATGAATAGTGAAACCACTAAGTGGTAGTTAAAGAAACTGATTTTTCGTTTAAATGAAACTTTCCCACTTCTGTGATTTGATTCTCAAAAATCTAACATACATGGTTGACATTAAGAAGTAAAATGTTGTTCAATGAGATTAAAATAATTTTTTTGGTGAATAGTAACTTTTAAGTTCTTAATCGCAATTAGAGGTAATTAGTGTAGTTTAAGGTAAAAATAATGTTTTAATAATATGAGATGAGCTTGAAACATGTCCTACCCTTATTGGATGTGTCATGGTCGACCAAGACAATCCATGGGTCAACTTGAGGACCCCATGGAGCCACTTTGGTAGGAAAATGACATTAATATATTTTAATTTAATGTTACAGTAAAAATGACACAAACATGAGTTGTTTCACTAAAAAAATTTTTAAATGCGGTTATACATGTCATATTTTCACTATAAATAGTCATTGGAAACATAAAAAGATTTCCTACATCATAGTACTTTTTTTATAATTTTTAGACATTAAATAAGTTAAATTATTTATGAAATCATGATGATGCATTGATTACCTCATTATTTAACGATTTAAATAAATTGAAAAGATAATGTAAAATATAAGACATAAACTTGTCAAAAACCAATTGGTTGGGTATAATTCTTACCCTAATCACCTTATACTCAACTTATATCAATATGGGACCTTTTAAATCCGAAACTCAATTTAAAATAATGTAACATTTCTTTACTTTCTAGAGTTCCCCTCCTCTCCTCTTATAAAAGGCCCCCACCTCTACCTCCTTAACCACACATCCAAAGCCTTTTAATCAGACAAACCTTTTCCATTTTGTCTCTACACATCCCTCTGTAACTCTTAGAAGCCTTACATTTGGAATAAGTCTTCCCAAGGAAGCCTTTGAGCTCAAACCAAAGGGAGTTACCCGATTTTAAGGTAATGTCTTCACTTGAGTCCTTCTATTTTATTTTGCTTCTCCAACCCCCTAAACTCTTATAATTAATTTCTTTTGAAAAAACTACAGTATATTCAATATATTAGGATGTTGTTATAAGAAATATTCGAGCTACACTTACACACACCTACATCTAATGGGGAAAAAACATACTGTTTCCGTGGTTGGCGAATTTCTGCATCACAAAACGATGATTGTTCAACACTCATATAAAACATTCAAAGGTGGACATTAAGATGTCACTATATTTATATATGATATATAATATGTTTATGTTTTACTTGAGCTTCTGTATTTTTCATTTATGGAATAACTTTATAGTTTCCATTATTGGTAAACGCGATATCTTCATTTTAGGAAGTGCGGACTACCGCCCCCTCAAAGTGATTTGATTTGTTGATGCCATATGTGGGACGTATAAAGGATGTAATTAATGATTTTATATATGATATTATACTGGAATTATAATATACCATTATATAATTATGATTCCATTTCATAAAATATGAAATAGAAATGAAAGTAGCGTTCATGCGTATGTATGGCTTACCGTCTCCATTAACGGTGCATTTCATTTCTTACCTCTAAACTTTATGTAAAATTATAAATGCATGAATATACAGGATATATATGATATATATGATATCTACATCATGAGTATAACTGTGGATATAATTGATACATGATCAACTTGTAATTATAAAGAGTTTATTTTTGACTCAAGTACCAATGATCGTTAAAACGACTGTTAATAACTTAAATAATTACATAGTGTTCATGACATAGTAATAAGTGATATAAAAGGAATAATGAACTTTAAAAAGGTTCTTAAGAAAGTAAAAATTAACTCAAGTTTTTTATTCAAGAGTTTAATGAACGATCGAGTCATGTCGAAACCGAGGTATCGGACTTCGTCTCAATCTCCTTTCATTGAGGCATATTTTGTTTTATACACAACCTTATTTTATACGGTGTATAAACCCCTTTTAATTTTACATTTATTCAAAAGTAATCTTTTTTATAAGAAGTGTTTAATAAATGAAAAAAGGGAATGTTTTTGTCGTACGTATGTGGTGACAACGACTTCTCCGCCGCCATGACCATTATTTGAGTTTCGGCTTCCTCTACAAGCCATACATTTTATTTAAAAGAAAAATAAATACTCTGTTTTACTTTTCTTTTATTTTGGTATTGAAAATGGTTTTCATAATGTTTTTATTATATCAATGTGTTTTATTGATATCTTTTTATTGAAATGTGGAAATTTTATGTTTCCTTTATGTATGTTTTATGTGATACGATTATGTTATGGTTCTTGGGAATTATTATGAAGATGGGTGGTTCTGTGATAAACTAAGGGTGGGTGAGCCCGATATAGCTCTCCAATGTATTGGGTAACACGAAGGAGTGAAATGTTAAGGTTTCTCCGAAGAGATTTAGGGAATATACTGTGATGGGTATTCCAAACATAAACAAGAGGGTTACTCCCTACGTAAGAATGTTATGAATGAATCAAGTTACCTTTATGTCTTATGATTTCTATGATTTATTCATGATTTGATGAGGTATGTTAAATTTCTTATGTTTTATGAGTAAATTATGATTTCATTGATTCTTATGTATACATGTACTCATGTTTTCTTTCCATATTTTTATATCCTTTACTGAGCTTTTTATTCTCATCCCATGTTTTTGAAATGTTTTTAACAGGTCAAGGGAATGGTACATGATATAATGATAGTGTCAAGGATGTGTCAAGGAAGAATCCATGTTTTTTTAAATATGTTTTCATTGATGGTAAAAATGAATACTATCTATTATGTAACCACTTTATTTAAATGTGGAATGTAATGAAAGTTTTATGATTTAATTATCTAAAACTCTAAACCTGAAAAGATCCTCAATGTGTAATCTTGTAATAACTCAAGTTTAAGTAAGGTTTAAGGTTTTGGCCTTATATCAAATATTTATTTTTTATTAATACTTTTCATTTAGCATAATAAATATACTATGATAAATTAGATCCATAGTTACTAAGATTTTTTACTCTGCTATATTTAGACATAATGTGATTCTAATTCTGTGACATTATTAATCCATCTAAGGGTCGAGTAAAAGAACTTACATAAATATACTCTAGGTTAGATTTGTTAAATTGGTATAAAATTAGTTTTAAATTTTAAAATCTATCACTATCTTATACTTATAGATATCTGAGATGATTTTACCATACTACACCTTTTACTTTAGGATAATATTAATAGTACCTTTAGTAAATTTTTATCACCATGGTTAAGGGTAAATCATGTAATTCATGGTAAAATAATATAATAAACATTAAAAAATTACCATAATAATTTTCATAATTTTATTTTTTGAGTTATTTTTGACAAATATAATCTTTATGCTGATTTTAGGAAATATTGACACCACCTAGATTGCATAAAACCCTTTATATTATTTAATTTTAATGGAATGTCAACAATTTCATACTTAAGTTTTAATAACTATATTATTATTAATGTAGGGTTATTTAGAAGATATATTTGAAAACAAACGGTAATTTAAAGAATGAAATTAATCTTTCTCCTAGAAAGTAATTTTTTCTTTTAGGTAATGATATAATTACCTTAAAAGATTGCCCAATTTTGATTCATTAATTGTTTATTTAATGATAATATCAAATAAATCATAATATTAATGTTAAAATAAATATAATTTTTCATAATGAATGTGATGCATTCATTTAATATATTTTATGTACATTTTCTAGATTTTTTATAATAATTGGTTTGAATTTATCATTTTTAATTATATTTTTGAAAAGTGAGGTAATAAATAGTGTTAAAAATTACATTAATGATATTGTAAAAATATATTATTTTTATAAGTGAAATAAAATTCATAAAAATATAAAATTATGTTAAATGATTAGTATGAGGTTTAATATGTCATAAAGGATCCATTTATGGACATTTTTAATTTTATAGTAACAATAATAACCCTTAAAGAGTAAACACACATGTTATCACTATAACAGTTAAAGAGGATAAATATGGGATAATGATAAAAGTTAAGGATTTTACAAATTTTAACAACATATGTAATTGTAATTGTATGAAGATATACAGACCCATAATCATCATATATTCATTATAAATTATTTTATATCCATTTTGAATATAAAATAAACTTTTATAAATTTAATATTATGAGAAATTTCGAGAGTGCCCCTCCCCTCTCTTATAAAAGGGTACCTCTTATTGACTATTCTTATTTCAAGAAAACATATTTTGTTCACCCAATATATATCAAATAATATTTATATAATCTATAAATTCTTTATAGATATTGTAGTTTAGACATAACACAACACTTAGTGGAGATAAGGTGTTATGCAAAGGAGGTGGTTAGAGGAAGAGTTATAATTTTTTTAAAATATTTTTTTATTTTATTTATTTTAATAATTCATCTATATCATCTTAAACCATTTTGAAATAATTAATCCAGTATCCCCAATATAATTATTTGTTATTATGTTAATATCATCACCTAAATCCTTCTATAAATCCATCATATCGGAAAATAATTTATTTAAGTGTGTACGATGGGCTACCACCTCACGAACTGATGAAATTCATTTTTGAATAAAAAGCACTCAAGAAAATTTATAATGATGTAATTAAGGTATATATATTACATTAATGACATATTTATCATTATGATAATATAATATATCATTTTTGTTCTTACCATTTTTTCACAGAGAAAATGATATCGTCATTCATGCATATGTGAGAACTATCACCTCCACAAAGCGATGTGATTCGTTTTTAAACAACTCATCTCATTGATTATATATATAAGTATATTTAAAATTATTAATATTATTTTTATTATATTATTATATTTAATGGCATACAAAATAATACTTAGCATTTTTCCATAATGATAATTAAAAATTGATACATTACTCATGAGTATGTACGGATTACCATCTCCAAGATTGTTACATAGTTTATAATTCATATAAATATTTAATAGGTTAATTTAAAAGTATAACTGATTTATAAAAGTGATTATAAATTCATGAATATTATTTTGTAGATCATGGAATAATGAACAATTTTAGTATATAGATTATACATAATTCATTTTGAAATCCTATAATTAATAACATTAAAACATCCTACGTGAACATAAATAATTACTTAATTGATATAACATGGTAATAAGTGATATAAAAGGAATAATAAACATGAAAATGCTTATAAATAATGTAAACAATTATATTATATTAATTATTTGAGAATAAAAAAATTGAACTTGACGAGTCAAACTCAAGGTAAGTTATTTAATCTCAATCTCCGTTCATTGAGGAATATTTTGATGATATAAACTAACCTTATTTAATGACGTGTAAATAAAACCCCATTGAATTATAATATCATTAATTTATTTATTATCATTTTTAATTTTTTTAATTTTTATTATTTCATGGGGCTCCTAATAAAAAAGTTCAATGTGGTATGTGACACTTTGAATGTTCAAAAAATTAATTTAAAAATATTTTTATCTTTGTAAATATTACAAATATATATATAAAAAATTATAATTTAAATTTAATAAATATTTTATACTTTAATTTAATGGTTTAAAAAATTAATGTTTTATATGTTTTATATGGAACATTTTGATAAAATGGAAAGAAATTTATATTCTTATTGTACATGATGAGAATAATTTTTTCGTCATTGAGATAATTATTTATTTTGTAGCATACATTGATGGATTTCAAATTTTACTAAAAGAAAAACCATATTTGTTTACTTTTGGGATTTCTAGTATTGAAAATATAATTTATTTAATAAAACATTGTATTTAATTAAAAAATTTGTTATTATATGGTAGTAAAATATTTTTAAAGGGTTTTTTGAAGAATGAATTTTAATAGTGAAGTGGTACTTCATAACTATAGGAAATAGGTGTGCCTAATATAGCTTATCCATGGGGTGTCTCTGGTAGAACTAGGTAACCCTATTATAGCTTCACATTGCATGGTCTAGATAGTTATGGGTAATACCATTACATCTTAACATGGGGTTGCTCAAATAGGGCAAGATTATCCCATAATATCTTAATTGGATATTGGAAATATGGGTTTTCAAATTGAAAGGGATTTGAAATAGTGTTATATATATGATTCTCTATGTCCGTCAATGTAGATTTAATTCCTTGATATGGGTTTTAATTATTTTCTCTGGAAAAAATGTGTGTTTTCATGTGAAAATGTATTATTCCATATTCACAAAGTACATTGATGATAAAGGTAAATGTTATATTACTTTTTATATTTTTACTGAACTAATATATTCCTTTAATTTTATACACCTTAATGAAATTTTGTGGACATTACATGTTTTTTAAAATGTTTATTAAATTGTTTACGGTGATATATATATACATGTATAATATCATTGGGAAAATTGACATGATTTTTCAGAAACATAAATTATGTTTTATTTTAAAGGGTTTTAAATTGTAGGAAAAGTGGATACTAAGTATAAGTCCCCACTTGTAATATCTGGCTTTACATTTAAGTGTTTTTAAAAATTCTATAAAAATATAAACATAAATTTTCATCGTATGTGAATTCTAGTTCAGGAAAACATGAATATGTAATGATTGTGGCTATGACCTTAAAGTTGTTATGAGATAATGGTTTAGAAATCATTAAATATTTTGGTGTTTTCTTAATAGATATGGATATTTCTATGTGTTTATAATTTTAAGGATTATCGTCATTTTAGTGACTTTGAAACCCCTTTTGGGGCATTAAGATATGAAATTTCATGTTGACTAACATTATTTTGGAGACATTCATTTTTAGTTAATTAAGTGTTGTAAAATTTTGGGATGAAAAATGATAGGAATTAGATAACCATAGAGGGTAAATCATAATAATTATACTTTTATGTAGTATTCTCACATTTCTATGAATTTTATAATAATTATAATATTATAGAAAAGGACATCTCATACGTTTGTTGACAACTGGTCGTGACCGGCATGGCCGTAGTAATTGAACCCACAACTGAAGGGAATTAAGGGTGCATCACCAATCACTTATCTACTTGATGTGATAGTTAGTCTGAATTTTTAATTTAATTTAATTATTTGATTGATTAATACTAACTAAAATGTTAATTGTTTAATCCAAAAACACTTTTTAGGAAATGTATGAATCCAAAATACCCTACTCACAAATAATAAGCACAAAAGATATTATAATGTGATAAAAAACAAAACAACATATGTTAAATTAAAATGCCCTAAATAACTGTAACAGCCCAAGATTTTATAAAAAATATTCTTTTTAATTTTATTAATGTCTTGTGTTTTACGCTAGACCAAAAGGATCTTGCACAACACGCATCCTTGACTTGCCTTGCATTACACGCAATCGCGACCTTCCTCGATAGTGTGTGTAATACGCAATACCGAGTTTCACTAAACAACGATATGCTATTAAAATATTATTAAAACTAGCCGTTATGAATAGTAATAACCACTTTTTAAAATTCTGTAAATCTTATTTTTCAAAATGAACTTCATTTTTGGATTCATAGTATCGAATTTATCCTAAGGTGAAATTTTGGTAATTTTCGGATAACTTTCATATTTTGATGAATAGTGGAAATTACTAAATTTTAATTAAAAACAACTTTTTCAATCAAAATAATTAATAGTTATAAATTATTAATTTGAGTGGTTTTAAATTATATTTAGAATATATTTTTACAATTTAATACAATGTTGGACATTGGATGTAATTTCACATTTAAACCAGTTATAAACAAGTGTCAATCTTTTGATAGTTATTATCTCTTAAAAACACGCTATTTTGTTGTGACAGCGGAAATTAATTATAAAATTAATTAATGCAACTTATATATTGGGAATTTTGTAAAATAGAAATCATTTTTGAATTCGGAATATGAAATATAGCTTAGGATGAAATTTTGGCATTGTTCTGAAAAACATCAATTTTTGATGAATAGTGAAACTACTAAGTGGTAGGTTAAAAACTGAATTTTGTATAAAACTTAATTTTACCGCTTCTGTGAATGGAATTTCGAAAATCCGAGAGACACGGTTAATATCAAGGACTAAAATGTGGTTCAATGAGATGAAAATAATTTTTTGGTGAATAGTAACTTTTTACGTTTTTTTACCGCGGTTAATAGTAAATAGGGCAACTAAGGGTAAATATGATATTAATATTACCCTAACACATGTCCTAATTCTATTGGAAAAGTGTAATTCGACCAAAAACAAACTTAGGAATAAAATATGACCATTTAGGCCCACTTGGATTAGATTAGGACATTTATTATTAATTTATTTAAAGAAAGGTTAAAATAGTTAAAATCAAAGTTTAATAAGTAAATCATTTTTAATATGGGGTTATACATAAGATAAATTCGATTGTAAATATTCATTAGAAAGCTAAAAAGATTTCCTACATGATGGTATTTTATTTGTAATTTTTAGACATCAAATAATTTAATTTATTTATGACACAACGATGATGCAGTAATTATCTTATTAATGAAATATTGACATAATTGATGTTATAAACACCAAAATAAATGTAATTTGAAAATTTTTATGAATTCCACTAATTTTATAGGTTACTATGATATATTAATGTTGATTTAATCAACTTGGTTCGAACATTTAATTCTGTTATGACTTTCACAAAAATCATATATCAAATAGTGTCAAAATTGACACAAAATAGTTTTTAAATCAAATATTATATTATTAATTGTTATTTTATTCCTAAAAATCTAAGGTTCGGCCAAATGACTTAGATAAGGATATATATATATTAATTATAAACAATTTGGGGTTTGTTTGGCATGTTATTGTAAGTGTATTAACCATATAGTGAAAGAAAACAAAAAGACACGGTAAATGTTAAATTATTTAACTTAGAGTTAAATCTAATTGATAAGGTTAAAATAATATCCTAAACTTGTCTAAATTCTATTGGTTGGTAGGATTTCGACCCATCCCCACTTTAGCTTCTAAATAAGACCCTTTGGAACCATTATAAACCGATTTTGACTTTAATATAAAATAATATTTTGAGATATTCCTAAGGTGCCCCTCTCCTCCCTTATAAAAGGGCACCTCCTCCCCCTCCTCCTCACACCAATTTGAGCACTCAAGCTCGGCCAACCCCTGCCAAAATCTCTTCTCCACTTCCCTAGAAACATCCTAGAGGTTCTGGTCTTCCTCAAAGACCAATTTTAGTGCCCTAAGAGGAGGTCTCAAAGAGGCGCTTCAAAGAAGAGGTAATTACCGTTACTAATTCTTTCATCTTTATTTCTTCTTCCACTTCTTCTTCTTAGGTTGTTTCATTATGAAGTAATAACATCAGTATCACTCATATACTGATATGTTATTATAAGTATGAAACAACCCTATTTCACCATCTATCCATCCTACGGGAAAAGAAATCACCGTGCGTGCGTACGTACGGAATACCGTCTCCACGCCGTGGTGTAATCTATTTTCCACCACCACCTTACATGGATGGGTATAATGGTGTAAAGAATAACTATTCATAGTTATTACAACATCATATTTATTCTGATATATTGTATAATCCACTCCAATTCAATTCAGTATTTATGGAAATGATATCATCGCTCGTGCGTACGTACGGACTACCGTCTCCACGGCGCGATGAGATTCATTCTCCATGTTAACCATTTAAGAATGATTATAAAGTATATATAAGAAATAATAATGAAATATATGACATTATAAAGTTACTGGATTTATGTGTATATATATATATGTATGTCATCAACTTACTTCCATTCAAGACAATAAGGAAAGGAAAACAGCGTTCATGCGTACGTACGGACTACCGTCTCCATGAACGGTGTTTTTCATTTTATTTATCTACCTATTATATATATATATATATATATATACTGAATATATATGATATATAAATCATATTTTATATTCTGGAAGTGAGTAAATCATGATATAAGTAATAATGATGTGAAGAACAACAAGTCAAAACACCTACGATAAATGAAACGATTTTACCCAAAACGCTTCTTTAACATGGAATTTACAAAAGAACGGGTAATATAATGTCATAAGTGAACCATATATGATATCATAACAATGAATATGATTCTGTAATAAGCCAATAACATGATTTAAATCATTATACAGGAGGTTCGGACACTTACAAAGCAAGTCGGACCTAAGGTAAGGGAAATATCACAATCTCATTTTTATCCGAGATTGTTTATTCGTAAGTATTTACTGGGGTGTATTTTATCATCCACATCCATGTTTCATCAATATTTAATATTATTTCCATCCACCTACAATTGTTTAAATCCATTTTTACCCTTTGGTGAGTTTTTAGTAAAAGAAATGAAAGGAATCTTTTGTCGTTTTTCGTACGAGGTACTTTTTGACTTTTCCGACAAAAGTACGAGAAGAATGTTTTTTTTAACTTATACAGCATGAATGGATTTTTAAAACATTATTTAAAAGAAGCTTCCTTTACAAGTTTTCAAGTTTATTTTTAATCAACTTATTTTAGTTTAAAGTTTTATGACATGTTAAGAAAGGAAAAATGTTTTTAAAGAAGAAAGGATATTTTCCTCAAGAATGAAGTTCAAGTATTTTATCAAAATTATTTTCCATCTAAGATAATAAAAGGGTTATTTTTTTATCCCTATTATTACATGGATTTGATTATGTTGTGATGGAAACATTTTTATGAATTCCTTTATCTTATATGAATTGTTTTATGAAATCATGTTTAAGAATCCCATTTTTATTACATGGGTTATGCAATGATGTATGATTTATGATTATGTGGCACACATAAGAAAGGATTCATTATAAGATGGGTGGGACCTATATCTCCCTCCAATGCATTGGGTAAAGATTTTATATCTCATGAGATAGACATGGCTGGAATGGTAGGTTATACCGGTTCAGTGAAACAGGACTGAAACGAGGGTCACTCGATTCAGAAATGGACTTTGTCCACTAAGATAGTCTTGGCAATGAGTCTTGACTAACAAGAAACGATTCTCTATGATTATGTGTGTATGCCACAAAGTTTCATGTTTTAAGTTATAATTATTGTGATTACATTTCACTTCCATGATTTATCCCATGTTATGAAATTATGATCTCTTTTGCAGGTTAAGATTTCCAAAAGTTATGTGATTGTGTATACGATGTGATTGATATTTCTTTTGTTTACCCTTACTGAGCATTTGAGCTCACCCTTTTATGTTTTCTTTTCCCCAGGATATAAAGAAAGGTTTTAGGTTAAAAAAAAGAAGATCTTTATGGGAGATGTTGAAGATCTTTCACCACGATTAGAAGATTTTATTCCGAGTTTCCAAAGACAATAACTATTACGATCCTTGTGTGTGTGTTTTTGTTATGTACTAAGTATTCCGCAAATGTAATGTAAAGTCAATGTACGGCAAGCTACGGGTCTCTACAGTTGGTATCAAAGGAAAGGTTTAGTCAACCTTTGGAAACTAGGATGCGAAAACGTTAGTGAGATCCTTAGAGATATTTTTAAGGTATGTCTAGGGATGTCCCTAAGGATAAGTATACGTATAGGATATATTCCTAGAACTATGGTAATGATATTAGATTAAACCTAAGAATTTAGGTATTGAGGATACTTTCCCTTTACTATGTTGTTTCTCTAGCATGATTTTTGACTCTCACACTATTCTTGTTGGGTTTTAGAAAACGGCTGGAAACAAGATGATTCACAATAATGGAGGATATGATGGACAATGGAATGATATTCTTCATGAGCAACCAAATGAAATGGGATTTGGATGTCCAAACATCATTATTATGCCGAATCAGCAATCTCATAATATGATCAATAAAGTAAAATTTGGTAAGTTTCCTGACTCGACTAATAAGAGAAATATGGAGTTCCATGATGATCATAGAGGAAAGAAAGTTCAATTCCCCCTATGTAAATCATGTGGGAAGAGGCATCAAGGAGAATGTTTCAAAGGAACTGGAAGATGCTTTGGGTGTGGAAAAGAAGGACACAAAGAAAGTAAGTGAAAAGGAAAAGGTTCAGTTAACACAATGGATGAGGATAATGGTATTGCTACGACATCAACAATGGTTAAATGTTTTAAATGTGGAATGTACGGGCATTATGCAAACCAATGCCCTAAGGGAAAGTCTCATGAAGATAATCAGTATGGTCGTATGGGAAGTATTTATGTGGATGATGATGAAGAGACTACAAATGATATGTGAGATGAAAGAATTGTTGAAGCACAGTCAATGGTTTAAGAATGTAGTGGAATGATTTCATGTTTATCATGTGTAATGTTGTATAAGTAATATCATGGTACTATGGAATAAAGAGACATGTAAGGATTGTTACACTTTTGTCTGATTAATGTTACCAGTATCCATGAAAGGTTATTCAGATATTTTTGGAATGTAGATGATATGCGCATAATGAAGGTACAAGATGATAATGAGATGTTTGATTGTATTCATGAGATCATGATTGATATAAGGACTAAGTGATATCATGGTTTGAGTATATAGAATTTTGAGGATTTTGGTATGTGGAAAGTGTTAACTTTTAACTGCACTAATGTTTTCACTAAGGTATTCAAGAGAATACACGATTAAGGACTTTGAATGTTTGGAATGTGACCAACAAGACATATCTTATGATATATGGGGATCAACGATGGTATTAAATCTCTGGTAATCGTTTTCACTATGTTATGAGAGTGGACTGCAGTATTATGGATAAGCCTAAGATTAGAATGGATTATGTTGGACATAAGTTAGGATAAAACGTTTTTTTGATATTATTGATGGGATGTTATAGTAATATAGCTTTAGAAAAAGGACAACCTGCAGGAAGGGCGACAGCCCATTGCTTCGGACAAGGCTGAGGGAATCGAACCCACAACCGAAGTGCGACTAGCCTTTATCGCCTACCACTGGCCTATAGGAAGTCCCTGTTTATTAGAAACTAGTTTTATTATATTAAGCAGTATGATATATAAAGTATAAGTCCATTTTAGGAACCATATATGATTAATCCCACTCTAGATCGACTTATGTATATAAATTTTGCTAACCTTTTGAGACAGATGGAATGACCCGTCATTCTATCACATGATCTGCTAACACTTCACGAATAACAAATTCAACTTCATTTATTTAAGAGATGAAGTGGAAATTGTTAAAGGCACGAACAACAGTGAGATTGTACCAAAATAAAGTAAGTATTTATTCTAATTCAAATTCTTTAACTTTAGGGAAATGATCTTGAAAACCAAAAATGTTGTCCTAGTTCTCTTATACCTGATGAATCAGATGGTACCTTAGATCGTCACAAATTTATGGATTTGTGATTACTGGCTTTTCCATAGCCATGTTCTCTACCACTCTCCATCAGAACATGATGGTTAGATTTCTCTTCCATATCCATATTTTCACCTATGTGGAAACCCAATGATTAGTTTATTTGGGTAACCGTTACGTTTCATACTTTTGTTTTTAAAGATTGGTTTTGACTTTCCTTTTTACGATGTGGCTTTCTATGAAAGAAACTTTCGAATAGTAAACCATTTATAACCCCGACGAATTTCGAGGGCGAAATTCATTTTAAGGGGGGTAGAATGTAACAGCCCAAGATTTTATAAAAAATATTCTTTTTAATTTTATTAATGTCTTGTGTTGTACGCTACACCAAACGGAGCTTGCACAACACGCATCCTTGACTTTCCTTGCATTACACGCAATCGCGACCTTCCTCGATAGCGTGTGTAATACGCAATACTGAGTTTCACTAAACAACGATATGCTATTAAAATATTATTAAAACTAGCCGTTATGAATAGTAATAACCACTTTTTAAAATTCTGTAAATCTTATTTTTCAAAATGAACTTCATTTTTGGATTCAGAGTATCGAATTTATCCTAAGGTGAAATTTTGGTAATTTTCGGATAACTTTTATATTTTGATGAATAGTGGAAATTACTAAATTTTAATTAAAAACAACTTTTTCAATCAAAATAATTAATAGTTATAAATTATTAATTTGAGTGGTTTTAAAGTATATTTAGAATATATTTTTACAATTTAATACAATGTTGGACATTGGATGTAATTTCACATTTAAACCAGTTATAAACAAGTGTCAATCTTTTGATAGTTATTATCTCTTAAAAACACGCTATTTTGTTGTGACAGTGGAAATTAATTATAAAATTAATTAATGCAACTTATATATTAGGAATTTTGTAAAATAGAAATTATTTTTGAATTCGGAATATGAAATATAGCTTAGGATGAAATTTTGGCATTGTTCTGAAAAACATCAATTTTTGATGAATAGTGAAACTACTAAGTGGTAGGTTAAAAACTGAATTTTGTATAAAACTTAATTTTACTGCTTCTGTGAATGGAATTTCGAAAATCCGAGAGACACAGTTAATATCAAGGACTAAAATGTGGTTTAATGAGATGAAAATAATTTTTTGGTGAATAGTAACTTTTTATGTTTTTTTACCGCGGTTAATAGTAAATAGGGTAACTAAGGGTAAATATGATATTAATATTACCCTAACACATGTCCTAATTCTATTGGACAAGTGTAATTCGACCAAAAACAAACTTAGGAATAAAATATGACCATTTAGGCCCACTTGGATTAGATTAGGACATTTATTATTAATTTATTTAAAGAAAGGTTAAAATAGTTAAAATCATTGTTTAATAAGTAAATCATTTTTAATATGGCGTTATACATAAGATAAATTCGATTGTAAATATTCATTAGAAAGCTAAAAAGATTTCCTACATGATGGTATTTTATTTGTAATTTTTATACATCAAATAATTTAAGTTATTTATGACACAACAATGATGCAGTAATTATCTTATTAATGAAATATTGACATAAATGATGTTATAAACACCAAAATAAATGTAATTTGAAAATTTTTATGAATTCCACTAATTTTCTAGGTTACTATGATATATTAATGTTGATTTAATCAACTTGGTTTGAACATTTAATTATTTTATGACTTTCACAAAAATCATATATCAAATAGTGTCAAAATTGACACAAAATAGTTTTTAAATCAAATATTATATTATTAATTGTTATTTTATTCCTAAAAATATAAGGTTCGGCCAAATTACTTGGATAAGGATATATATATTAATAATAAACAATTTGGGGTTCGTTTGGCATGTTATAGTAAGTGTATTAACCATATAGTGAAAGAAAACAAAAAGACACGGTAAATGTTAAATTATTTAACTTAGAGTTAAATCTAATTGATAAGGTTAAAATAATATCCTAAACTTGTCTACATTCTATTGGTTGATAGGATTTCGACCCATCCCCACTTTAGCTTCTAAATAAGACCCTTTGGAACCATTATAAACCGATTTTGACTTTAATATAAAATAATATTTTGAGATATTCCTAAGGTGCCCCTCTCCTCCCTTATAAAAGGGCACCTCCTCCCCCTCCTCCTCACACCAATTTGAGCACTCAAGCTCGTCCAAACCCTGCCAAAATCTCTTCTACACTTCCCTAGAAACATCCTAGAGGTTCTGGTCTTCCTCAAATACCAATTTTAGTGCCCTAAGAGGAGGTCTCAAAGAGGCCCTTCAAAGAAGAGGTAATTACCGTTACTAATTCTTTCATCTTTATTTCTTCTTCCACTTCTTCTTCTTAGGTTGTTTCATTATGAAGTAATAACATCAGTATCACTCATATAATGATATGTTATTAGAAGTATGAAACAACCCTATTTCACCATCTATCCATCCTACGGGAAAAGAAATCACCGCGCGTGCGTACGTACGGAATACCGTATCCACGCCGTGGTGTAATCTATTTTCCACCACCACCTTACATGGATGGGTATAATGGTGTAAAGAATAACTATACATAGTTATTACAACATCATATAGATTCTGATATATTGTATAATACACTCCAATTCAATTCAGTATTTATGGAAATGATATCATCGCTCGTGCGTACGTACAGACAACCGTCTCCACGACGCGATGAGATTCATTCTCCATGTTAACCATTTAAGAATGATTATAAAGTATATATAAGAAATAATAATGAAATATATGACATTATAAAGTTACTGGATTTATGTATATATATATATGTATGTCATCAACTTACTTCCATTCAAGACAATAAGGAAAGGAAAACAGCGTTCATGCGTACGTACGGACTACCGTCTCCATGAACGGTGTTTTTCATTTTATTTATCTACCTATTATATATATATATATACTGAATATATATGATATATAAATCATATTTTATATTCTGTAAGTGAGTAAATCATGATATAAGTAATAATGATGTCAAGAACAACAAGTCAAAACACCTACGATAAATGAAACGATTTTACCCAAAACGCTTCTTTAACATGGAATTTACAAAAGAACGGGTAATATAATGTCATAAGTGAACCATATATGATATCATAACAATGAATATGATTCTGTAATAATTCAATAACATGATTTAAATCATTATACAGGAGGTTCGGACACTTACAAAGCATGTCGGACCTAAGGTAAGGGAAATATCACAATCTCATTTTTATCCGTGATTGTTTATTCGTAAGTATTTACTGGGGTGTATTTTATCATCCAAATCCATGTTTCATCAATATGTAATATTATTTCCATCCACCTACAATTTTTTAAATCCATTTTTACCCTTCGGTGAGTTTTTAGTAAAAGAAATGAAAGGAATCTTTTGTCGTTTTTCGTACGAGGTACTTTTTGACTTTTCCGACAAAAGTACGAGAAGAATGTTTTTTTAACTTATACAGCATGAATGGATTTTTAAAACATTATTTACAAGAAGCTTCCTTTACAAGTTTTCAAGTTTATTTTTAATCAACTTATTTTAGTTTAAAGTTTTATGACATGTTAAGAAAGGAAAAATGTTTTTAAAGAAGAAAGGATATTTTCCTCAAGAATGAAGTTCAAGTATTTTATCAAAATTATTTTCCATCTAAGATAATAAATGGGTTCTGTTTTTATCCCTATTATTACATGGATTTGATTATGTTGTGATGGAAACATTTTTATGAATTCCTTTATCTTATATGAATTGTTTTATGATGTCATGTTTAAGAATCCCATTTTTATTACATGGGTTATGCAATGATGTATGATTTATGATTATGTGGCACACATAAGAAAGGATTCATTCTAAGATGGGTGGGACCTATATCTCCCTCCAATGCATTGGGTAACGATTTTATATCTCATGAGATAGACATGGCTGGAATGGTAGGTTATACCGGTTCAGTGAAACAGGACTGAAATGAGGGTCACTCGATTTAGAAATGGACTTTGTCCACTAAGATAGTCTTGGAAATGAGTCTTGACTAACAAGAAATGATTCTCTATGATTATGTGTGTATGCCACAAAGTTTCATGTTTTAAGTTATGATTATTGTGATTACATTTCACTTCCATGATTTATCCCATGTTATGAAATTATGATCTCTTTTGCAGGTTAAGATTTCAAAAAGTTATGTGATTGTGTATACGATGTGATTGATATTTCTTTTGTTTACCCTTACTGAGCATTTGAGCTCACCCTTTTATGTTTTCTTTTCCCCAGGATATAAAGAAAGGTTTTAGGTTAAAAAAAAGAAGATCTTTATGGGAGATGTTGAAGATCTTTCACCACGATTAGAAGATTTTATTCCGAGTTTCCAAAGACACTAAACTATTACGATCCTTGTGTGTGTGTTTTTGTTATGTACTAAGTATTCCGCAAATTTAATGTAAAGTCAATGTACGGCAAGCTACGGGTCTCTACAATAACTCCCAATTCCACTCAGTTACCTAGATATCTATATCTTCATTTATATGAGCTTCATTCATATCTCCAATTATTTTCCAAGTTTTGATATATTCTACCAAAATGATCTTCCATCAATTCAATCCTTGAAATAGAATATAATAATTATTCTCCATAAACATCCTTTAAAAGTGATTAATGGTAATATGAATCACTATCTTATAAATTTTGTTGAAAATATCTATTGAAGTGTTTATATTGAGGAATTATTCTAAAATTTCATCCATAGGATTTAGAACATGTTCCATGTTCTTCTTACTCACCTCTCATATTTTACCTCTCAAAATGGTTGATAATTCACTCAACAACTCACAATCAAACACCATGACACCACCCTATGATTATTTGATCTATATAATAGAGATTGACTTACTCATCTTGCCTAAAGTCAACATCACACCTTCTATAAAAAAATATCCCCCAAATTTAGCTTATACCTCATTTCTTCTTTCCCATCATAACGATGGGGTTACTATTTGTTGTTGTTTAAATAATCATGGTGGGGTATTGAATTACCCCCATTATGTGCTGGTAAATTTCTAAATATAATGTACCCCTTTCCACCTTTTTTGGATCTATTCCCAACCAAGGAGTCAATCTCATAATCCAAATTACATTGGGAGTCCTCTTCATTATCATCTGGCCCCTCCTCTTCTGTATTCGATAAGATGGCCTATTTTCATTTCAATCATGTGATAACAATTTTCCACCCATTTTGATAATAATTTTATTTTCCAACTTCATTTGGAGTCAACAAGTGGTTTTGGATTTTGAGTGGATTTGGCGGACCGCATTGGTCTAGCACCCCGTGACTCACAGTCATTGTAACGTCTAGATCAGCAATGTTTTATACCTTTTCAAGAACCCTATAATAATTTGAGATAATTATCCCCTATTAGTATAGTGAATATAATTATCAAATCCTCATACCACCCCCCTATACTAGACTATAATTGAAAACAGGGGATTAATTTTGGAACTACGCACTATCGTCGTCAGCAACAAGGGAGCATTCAGATCCTAAATCAAGCTTGAAATGATATAATCAACTCATGGGTCTTGATTAATGTAATTTAAATTAACTAATAAAGGATAAAACATATATTCTATTAATAAATAATATCAGGATCCGGAGGATTGTTGAACTCTGAAGCAGTAAGCTATGTATAAGCAACCACCACATGATTACCCCTGCACACCCAGTTATATGATGATGAAAGATGATCCAATTGCTAAAAAAGTAACCAATAATCAATCCATGAGTAAAATAAAACTTTTTCCTTGCACCTAAATTATTTTAAATTAGAAATACATTCTCCTTGAATCAGTAGTTTTGAAAAAAATACCACAATGAACAAACATGGTAAAATCGTTTGCCTAATCGAACGCGTTCTATTGTCCATGCATTAAAAATGTCCAACCATAATCCATATCATTTGAAGGATGTAATGATTTTGAAAAGGGGTGATGGGTTTAGGATGACTATGAAAAATATTTTTCCTCAAAGAATCTTGTTTCATATCTTGGTTGTATGAAAATCTGAAGAGAACGAAATGTGAACCTTGGTTGAATTGAGGATATTTGGACGACAACATTATCAAATACACCAATGAGGAAAGATAACTACTAATAATATGGTTATCGAGCTGAACAATGACCACCACATTATGTAAAACCCATGAGATGAAAAAAAATCTATCAAAAGAATCTATTGAAGGTCAGCAGACAATGAAACATGCCACCAAAATGAGATTAAGCATTGTTGGGTCCTCACTGAACTCTTCAACTGAAATCAGAAAAATTGAAAAACCATTAAAAAGGGCAACCGTATTAGGGTATATATTGATATTTTAAAATTATGGGAAAAATAGAAAATTTAAATACTTTAGATTATGTGATTTTCTAAATTTTCATTCTAGTTCTTTAGACATGAAAAATTCTACATTAATACTAATCATTTGGTGAAAAATATGTTTCTATTGTGGAAATTGGTGAAACAATGAAACACTAAATTTTCAATTATGAATATTTATTTATGTTCTTAGAATAGGTTTTAAAATAATTACTTAGATCTATGAAAATAATCATGAACCAAACAATTATCTTTTTATTTTTCTTACTACGAAATCAATGTACTTTTTACCCATAATGGATTATGGTTTTGTGGTTATTAACATTATGATGAACAAGTTCTCTATCACCAACTATAAGAACAAGATAGTAAATTTTTTTCCATGTATATGTTTTCCTATAAGAAACCCTAGTATGTGTTATCTCAGGTGACGTTTATACATCTAACTGACTAATTTAAAGAGGATATTTTATTATTCCTTTTTTCCAATTTGAGATTTCAGAAAAGTATTTTTGAAATGTCAACCGCCTAGATTTTTGTTCTAAGTTAAAATTTTGAGGATTCAGTTTATTATAGGGGGAGAATGTAACATCCTATGTTTTTAAAGATAAAAATTATGTTCTATAGTGTACATGCTATTCCAGATCAAGCCTAAATGATGAACTAAATATTATTATGTTACTATATACCATAGTCATTACAAAATTGGAAAGTAATATGATAAAATAAATTATTAAAATATGGTTTAAATATTTATAAATAATGAATTCATTGGTCTCCAATTAAATATAAATTAAAATAAAACCAACTTTGAAATAAAATGAATTCTTTTCAGGAAAATTATTAAAATGATCACAATTTTGTTTTATAAGAATAAAATAAAAAATGAAACATTTTAGAGCCCCTACCCTCATATTATTTAATAATGGTATATAAACAAATAATTATCCTATAATTTAAATAAATATTTTTTTGCCCCATCTTTAATATAAAAAATTATTTATATAAATTTATTATTTTGAGAAATTCAATGAGTGCACCTCTGCTCTTTTCTAAAATGGAAACTCTTCTTCTAAATTAGTCACACATAAATTCCTATTTGTTAAACCCATGATCTGACTAATTCCGTTTATGGAAACCCTAGTCTAATTATGGATCTAATATTTTAGTAAGAACAACATCCTTAATGATGTTGAGCTATTAAGCAAATGAGGTAGTCTTAGGAAATGGTATCTTTTTTAATGAAGTGTTTCTGTTTTTTTAATAATTAATATATTAATAAAACATGTTGAAATAATAAATCTAATATCCTCAATATAATTACATTTTATTATCTTACTATTATCACCTAAAGTTTTCTCCATTTATATCATTTGTGAAAATAAGATATTGTTCTTATGTACAGTGAACTATCACATCGTGAACCAATGAAAGTAATTTTCCATAACCCTCTATCAAGAATAGTTATAATGATGGAATTAATGGTTACATATTATTTTGATGACATATTTATAATTATCAAAATATAATATATAATTTTCTTTCATAAATTTTGATTCACATAAGAATGAAAATGTTGTACCTGCGTATGTGTGAAAAGTCACCTCTAAGAAGCGATGTGATTCGTTTTTCATCATCACACAACATTAATTATACATTTATGTATCTATAAAATTATTAATATTATATTAATGATATTATTTTCATTATGGATATAAAAAATGACACTTTCCTTCCTTCTATAAGGATCTTTGAAAAATGAAAATGATACTCACACATACGTATGGCATACCCTCTCCATGATTATAAAGTAGTTCAACATTCATATAAATATTTAATGGATGGATTTAAAAGATTAATTGATATATAAAATTGATTATTATTTCCTAAATATTATTATATATACGATGTACTAATTACATCTTTTCACTTTTTAAATCATTCCAAAGTAATTTTGGAATCACATTTCGTATATCACCAAAATATACGATTTTAACAAACATAAGTTGGTCATTGTTATAAAATGGTAAGAAGTTAGATAAAAGGTATGATAAAATTGAATAATGTTATCATGAAATAAAATAATTGACCTTATTTTATTATTTATGAATAATAAGACTGTACGTGATAGGTTGGACTCATGGTAGGGAATTTCTTCTCAATATCCATTCATTGAGGCATTTTTTGATGTTATACAATCAAATTATTTTATAATTTTTAAATAAATCCACTTTGACTTATAATATCATAACCTAATTTATTATATGGTTATTTATTATTTGTTCAAATATTATTATTTCATATGTCTTATGATTTTAATGTAGAAATTGGTATATGATACTTTGTATGTTTGAATAATTAATTTAAAAATATTTTTCTCTATTCAAATATTATTAATATTAAAAAGTATAATAAAAGATATTTTACGTATACATTTCACTTCATTAAATGTTATTGAAAAGGAATATTTTTTCATGTTTTATATGAAATGTTTTGACAATTGAAAAAAGTAATGTTTTATTATTAACATACACGACAACAATGACTTTTCAACCACCATGATAATTATTCAATTTGTAGATTCCTTTGAATTATTATATATTTTTTTAATTTAAAATCTATATTGCCTTATTTTTTAGATTTTTGGTATTGAAAGTTGTATTTTTCTAGAAAAGGTGTATTTTTATACAAAGGTATTTTCTATCAGAAATTATAAGAATTTTTAAACGGTTTTTATGATGAAAGTGTTTCATTAATGATTTTTACCAGAGAATTATAGAAAATTGGTGATCCAGATATACCTTATAGAAGGGGTAGACTGGATAAGATCACATAAGCCTGTTAAAGTATAACATACTGTGGCCTAGATGGAATTGGGGACGCAAGTTGCTATGTAACATGGGGAAGGCGAAATTGCACATGGTAAGCACAATGTAGTTAAAAAAGGCCCAGATTGTGATTGACCAGACTATAAAATCATAATTGGATGTTTTTCATATGGTTATTCCAATAAAAAGGGTTTTGAAAGGGTTTTATATATATGTTGATCTATGTCACCCAAAGGAGTAATAATTGATTAATAATGTTTTTATTGGTTTTCATTGAGAATAGAGTGTGTTTTATTGATGTGATAAATTTTATTTCATATTCTCAATTAATTATGAAGATAAATTTTAAATTTATTTGATTTTTTTTATTTTTATTGAACAAAAAGTTCATTTAGTTTTATATCCCATATTGAAATTTTGTTTTGAACCCATTTTCTTAATATGTATTACAATGGTTTTAATGAGGGATAGAGATAATGATGAGATTATGTGGATAATTGTTAAGATTTTTTATAAAGAGAAATCATATTCTACTTTAAAGTGTTTTAAATTTGGGAACAATTGGATAATAAGAATAAGTATACAATTGTATTGTATGGGTTTATATTGTAAGAGTTTTTCTACTTCTCTAAATCTCTAATATTAAAATATACAAAAGTATTATTTCTAGATAAAAAACACACGAATTTGTAATGTTTTATGCTAGGTCTATACATATAATATCATATATACATCCATACATTACATTCATTAATGAATTCGATAATTATATTCATGTGTATGGAGAACTACCTCCTCGGGAAGTGATGTTATTTATTTTAATTTTATTATTTAAAAATCATTAGTCTGAAAATTAATTTTCATTAAAATAATTGAAAGATCTTATTTTTCTAGTATATAAGACCTAATACATGACCCATAAGCCCAGTGAGCATTTAATCACATTTCACGGCCCTGAAGACCCAAATTTTTTGTCCAAAGTCCCATCAGTGATTAGTTTGAAATAGTTCTCGGGCTGCTATTGTGTCACCATTACTGTAGTGCTTGATATTTTGGCTATCACCACTATAGTGTTATCGGTGCTATAGTTTCACCACAGCTAGAGTTCCTCTACAATACCTATATAGTAATGCTACAGTACATGCACCCAATGGTAATAAGTATTAATTTTATATTTATATATGATATAAGTAACCAATTAATCAATATTTGAATGAAATATATCATATAATTTATTATATTACAATCCACTGAATAGATGATAATGTTGTTCATGTATACAACAGACTATGACGTTATGAAATAGTGTGATACATTTTTCACTAACTCTTTACATGAAAGGTAATGAATGATAAATTAAATTATTATAATTTATGTATTTGACTTGATATTTCCAATTTATAATTAATATATAATTATCTTCCTAATCGTGAAAAGTTTTTAACGAAATGATAACATCACTCGTGCATACGTTTGGATGACTATCTCCACCAAGCGATGTGATTTATTTACCATTTTCAAAATTTAATATTGATTATAAAGCTGTATCTAATGAAACAATTACATTTAAAACATTCATATAATTTTGGATATGATGGGATGGAACTATATCCTATGTTCCGAATTTTTAACTTTCATGAAGAAATGTGTTGGATAAGATAAACTAATTAACACCTAAAAAAATATTGATAATGTTTGATCAATAAAACATTATTAATGAGATGTTATAAAATGATAATATATGAAATTATAGAACAATATTATTAACTACTATGTTAATATAATTTTTAAATTTATAATATTGGGGGATAAATAGTTCTCAACTAAAGCGATGTGCAATATAGGGGGATTAATAAAACTATTTACATTATTTGGGTTATTTAACAAACTCATGGATTATATTATTCCCAAAATATGTGTGAAATGTATTTTGATTAATTTTTTTTATTTACTATTGATAATTTTTTATCAACATTTTTTACATATAATCACTCCATTTACTAACATTCCCCTCAATGATAAAATCTTTGTATGTGTTTCATCTCAAACATCATTTGTTAAGACACAAGTTCTTTTATGCACCTAATTTTTTTTTGAATTGTACATATAGTAAACCTTTACATACTATATCTTGAATCCTTCCTATATCATGATATTTTATGTTATAATTCATCTATGTTAGTCATTGTAAGTTATGAATAAAAATTTACCAATGTTGTATGGGATAATTTTTCAATATAATTTTATGAGGATTGATTAAATTTGAATTTCCATTGATGGAAATTAATGTATAATTTTATAATAAAACCATTTATTTTGTGTCAGAAGGAAATTTTTCATGTTTTCAGGTAGCAATACCGTTTTCCAATCTTTGGTACTTCATATTATTTTTTATTTTATTCATGAAAACCTGACTTCATTTCTCTATTCATTTGAATATACATTTTCATAAAAAATTTATGTTTCTTAAAAATCATTTAAAAATAGATTCATTATAATTATTGCAATTTATTTTTAACCATAATATAATTTTTAAAATGTTTTTAAAATATTTCTTCATATTGATTTCTCAATAATTTACTTTTTTAAATTTGTTACTGAAATGTGAGAGGAATATTTTTAACATATTCTTCATGAATGAAACACTTCCACCACCATAAACACTTAATGATTAATATATTCCTTTTTATATTTAAATGGATATTTATAGAAAATGTATGTAATATATTAAAATTTTTTCCATTTTAAATTTTTGTTTTCAATTTGGAATTGATATTTTCTTCATTAAATGTTAATGGTGATATTTCAAATTTATTTTCCATCTAGGATGACTTAATATGACGTTACTCACATAGAAAATGATATTTTCCTCAGGAGTGTTTTTTATAATTTTAAAGGTATTATCATCAATTAAAACAAAAAATTATTCATTTAGTTTCTTTTAAATATTATATTTATATCTCGCACATATATACCACATTCATTCTACTTTCTTAGATGGAATAATACATGACTTATGATCATTTCTGTAATACCTTAATTTTGAATTTTTTTTATTATGATATAATGAATAATTTTTACTGATTCTCACCAAATGAGAATAAAAATACATAAATGAAGAAGATACATGAATATGGGTATTATTTTCCCCATAAAGGAAAAGGATGATGATGGTGTCTATGATCACATGGATCATATAAACCCCCAGGTGACACAAGATCGCATGGACAATAAAGGATCATGGAAATCGACATGCGCAACATATAACCTATGATAGATCCCATGAATCACCTATTAAAAAGACTTTATATTATTGTGAAATAACCCCATAAAATAGATAATCTCCTGGTGGCAATGACATGAGATCTCCCAGGCCAAACGACTTGTAAACTGGTGATCACTGGAAAACCATCCATATATCCTTGGAAGGAAGGAGGAAAATATCCAAAATGTAGTAGCCTATTGTAGTCATAAAACTCATGCAACACATCACTGATGAGGATAATGATTATTCTCGAAAACAATAATACAAACCTGTGAGATCTCTAGGTATTGTAAAATAAAAAAAGGATATTAAAAGGGGGAGGAGTCCTAAGCCTCTCACAGTTAAAAAAATTAGGTGACATGCCTTGGATGTCTGAAGCATGGTCTCTAAAGATCCCTCAACAAGCGGGCTTGATTTTATGAAGGGCCCCTAAAAATCATTCCTTTTATCTCATAAATTCCCATAAAAGTGTCCTGTGATTATGTGTTTTATTTCTCATAGGCATCCTAATCTCCTAAAGTCCATTGGAAATGTCAGTATAACAATATGAATGTCCTTTGGCATATCTGTGTAAGAAAAAAATACCATATTATTTGGACATAATCTAGTCAATTTGGACTTGATGGGATGGAATTGTAGTCAATGAAATAATTGTGATGACCCCATATTGATTCAGGGCCGCACATCGTGAAGACGATTGATGTAAAGGCCCTCCACAAACTCCATTCAAGATTAACATGATATTTTCCTTGAAAAAATACTAAAATGTGGTGGTGAGGCTTATAAATCCCCCACCCTAGCATGAAAAAAACGTGATATGTGAATGAAATTTTAATTGTAAATTTTCACCAATATCATAGAAAATTTCTCAATGTGAATAATATCATAACTTGGTTGGTTTCCATTATATAAGATCAAATAAAAAATGATAGTCGTCATAAAACATGCATAATAAACATCAAATGATCAATCATATATAACGAAAAGGATGTCTGGTAGGGCACATGATGAACATCCCACATATCTTCTACATCACACAACAATTTAATCAAGATGAAACAAAACAATTACAATATCTTCACAATAAAAACTAGAACAAAGATATAGGGGTGGGAGACTTAAGAAAAGAACATATATTCTAATCCTCATGTGCTTCACATGGAAAAACAAGGTCACACAAAAGCATCCAGAAATATATCCTTGATCATGTAGCGCTATTTGGGTATACAATTTGAATCATATGAATTCCTCTGGAAATTGAATAGATAGTCACATTGCACCATCCGGAATAACACCCTAGTTTCACAAAGCCCTCTAGGATCACCATAAAAATAATTGGGTGTCCTTCATATGTGATGTCACAACCTGTCCCTCAAGGACTATGTTGTGACTACCCCAAGCCTTCCTTCTATAGGCCAGGGGATGGCGACTAGAACCAAAAAGGCATATCCCCAATACAGGAAGACTTTTCCTTTTTAACCCTTACAAACACACAGTCCAAGAACACAACAAGATGAAACCACTAAGTAAACTATTGTAGTAAAACATTGTTGAATATAAAGGGGCTAGAATACAAGACCAACTATAAAGTATAAGTACAACATAAAGGTACAATACAACTAAAAAAGAGAAAACAACTCCTAGATATTCTACAAAGGATTTTACTTGAAGGGTTGGAATGACTCACGATCTATAGTCCTTGCGTCATGTCACACCAAATGGTCTACCTCCATGAACCTTCCAGTACTGGCTCCCTCAGCCTCGATCAATTTTGTACATTGTTTGAAAACGACACAATAATGGGAAGGTGTATCCCATGTAGGGATGAGTATAACGATACTCAGTAGGGACCCTAAGACCCTCATAGGTCTCTTAGAGTTCCACTAAAGAAATACCACAAAGCAGGACCTCAATCACAAAGCACGAAGCGAGAGACACCAACTCTACTTAAGTATATTTCCATAAATATTCATATGATATCAAAACATACTCATATCATACATGAGAGATGATTTCCACAAAGGTAACACAACAAAGGTGGATGTACCACACAGGTAACACAACTGAGATAGGAGTACTACAATGGTAACACCATGAAGGCAACATGACGAAGGTAGAAGTACTACGTAGGTAACACCAAGAAGGCAACACAACAAATCTAGTTGTATCACACATGTATGCCCTAAAGACAACACCACAATGGTAGAAGTACCACATAGGTAACACTACAAAGAGAAAACCACGAAGGATGAAGTACAACATAGGTAACACCGTGAAGATAGAAGTACCACAGAGGTAACACCACAGAGATTATACCACGAAGGTAGAAGTCCTCCCATGTAACAACATGAAGATAACACCATGAAGATAACACAATGAATATAACACCACAAAGGTAGAAGTACCACACAGGTAACACCACAAAGAGAAAACCTTGAAGGTAGAAGTCCCACACAGGTAACACTATGAAGATATAAGTCTCAAAAATGAAACACCATGAAGATAACACCATAAAGGAAGATGTACCACACAAGTAAAACAACAAAGATAACACCATGAAGGTAGACGTACCACACAGGTAACACCACGAATATAGAAATACCACAAATGTAACACCATGAAGGTAGATGTACCACACAGGTACAACCACGAAGATAACACCATGAAGATAATCCCATGAAGGTAGAAGTACTACACAGGTAACACCACGAAGATAGAAGTACCAAAAAGGTAACACCGTGAAGATAGAAGTACCACACAGGTAACAAACTCAACTAAGACCAGGTATAACTAATGTTCAAAAGTACATAAGATTGGTCGTAAGAAAGATCATCTTATTCTCTTATGTAGCACTCCTTCAGACCCACACAGGATCGATAAGTAAATAACCCCTGCTAGCCCCCATGGGATCTTACCCACACATGATGGATAGGTAACTAAACCCCGCTGAACCACATAGGATCTAACCCACATAGGATAGATAGGTTACTATCCCCCGCTAACCCACATAGGATCTGACCCATGATGGATCTGTATGTGATGAACCAAATAGGATCTGACCCACACAAGATCTGACCCACACATGATCTGTATGCGCTGACCCACATAGGATTGCAAATCACTGACCCACACATGATTTGATAGATTCTTACCCACACAAGGTCGATAGTTTTTATTCACCTTACATCCAGATATAGGATTCATAGAATCTAGTGCACTCAAGTTCCATAGAATCTTCCCCTTGAGATATCACTCGTACCTCGACTGCCACTAAGCTCCATAAAGAAGTAACCCAAAGGACTGTCATGTCATAAGGGTTTAAACGCGATAGAAATTCCCTCAATCGAATGCATAGTTTGTGAGTTATAAGCATTTCCGTTTCGGGGTCCTTGTTGGATTCGAGTTCTATCCAACTTGGCTATACCCCAACTATCTCAGAAAGTCTTGTTGCATAAACCAAAAGGATTGTCTCGCACCAAGGGTCCCATCATTATAGATGTTTTTTCAAACAAACATTTATTTCTCAAATATAGGGTATTTTAAGTGTTTCTTGGACCAGTAGGGCCTGAGTCCAGTCTATCTCGGTCAGACCAACCGCACCAGACCTGGTGTAGGTTGACCCGACATTCTCCAAGTCTGACCTGACTGGGTTGGGCCGTGTCAGGCTTTGTCCGCTAGACCGCGGTCCATCCTAGCCTACAAAGGGGCATGGCAAAATGGGCGTGTGGCCTTCTAGTTAGATGGCCTGGCCCGGTGAAGCGCGTCTTGTTGGGCGGGCGGCTGAGCCGTGTGGAATGTGGCCCGCTAGGCAGGCAGCCCAGCCATGGTCCCCTCGAGTTAGAAAGGGGGGTTTCATTCCCCCGACATTTTGAAAATATTAGAGGCTCTTTGGATTTGTGAAACCGCATCGCCATGTAGGCACTACCCTGTCGTTGTGGAACCCACTAAGTGTAAGAGTTCTACCTCTACCGCGGCTTCGGCCATGACCCTCTACTCGTTGGCAGTTCCCTAGTCACACCTCCTTCCCACTTGCCGGTGGCGCGCTGGTTGTGCCACCTCCCCTTCTACAGTCTGTCGATGTGTCAGCTGAAATATCCAACCACCGCGGATGATGAGTCATGACCCCTTACTCACCTGTGGTGTGTGACAGTGCACCCACCTCCTCTGTGGCTGGCCAGTGTTGGCCACTCTGATGACTGCTAGGGCTTAGAGCCACACCCTCCTCTTGAGATGTGTGTTGTTGTGACACCTCCTTCGTAGTCGGTTGGTGCCGCCGCACCGACAGTATTCCACAGTGGGTGCAAGCATAGCAATGTAGTGGTAGGTGGAGGTCGGGTTTGTTAGGATCACACCCTGCATGTTAGATAATAATCATGAGGAAGGATTAAATGGTTCAAAAAATTCACTTGAATTTGAATAAGAATCAAACCTCTACCTCAAGAAACGATGGAGAAACATCTATGATTGAGGAAGTGGGTTGCTGATTGTCGTCCCACGCAACACGCCTCCAAAAAAAGCCTCTTGATCGTCGATCTCTGGTTTGGGGTTTCAGTGTCACTTGTCACCTTCTGCTTGAACTGGATCTGTCTTCCAAGGGTTTGGCATCTCTGTACTTTTTCAGCACTTCGTTGCATGACGAAGCAGTCCCGACTCCTCTCCCAAGCTCCATATAAATAGGAGATGGGGTGGGTGTGCAACATTATTGTAATTAATTGAGGCCCATTTATTAATAACCTTCCTAATTAAACAATGGGGAAGTTACATAGAATTGATAAGTGAAGCCATTTATTGGCTTCATACGTCGTTATTCCCACACTCCGCTTGTCCGTTGGAGGAAAAAGAAAAGAAACTAAATAACACAGTTATTTAGTTTATTCTATTAAAAGTCCCAAAAATTAACCTTTTCTTCGGACCTATTATGGTCAATGTGATGCCTCTATTAATCAAATCCTAGAACTTTGGATTCAATAGTGCCCTCATATTTTTAATCTGATCAGTGGTTGAAATGTTAGGAAATGAAACTTTCTGGATTTACAGAACGTGACGTAAAAAATGATCTATAAATTAATAACATTCACCTTCGACCTGCACCGGTCTTGGTTAGGCTTCTCCTAAAGAGAACATGACCCAACAAACTCATCGGTACTCTCATATTTTCAATCTCAGTTACCATTTAGAAGTTACTTATTTTAACAATAAAATAATTGTTACTTAATAATTTTATTTATGGCCAAAAACTAACATCTATTGTTGTCCAGTGATGGAAAATACTAGTATCTTCCTAAAGAAATCATACCATCACGAGCATAGTTGTGGTCTCAGATTTTTTATCTGAGTCACCGTTGGTGAGTTATAATAATTTTAAAAATAAAATAACATTATTTTATTATTTTATTTATAGTTATTCCATTTTTGGGTTTTCTCACAGGACTCATGTGCCAAAAAAACATAAGTCAAGCCTTGGTTAAACCCGCCATTCTGAACTCAATAGTTCCCTCAGATTTATGATCCAGAAAACTTTTGATGAGTTATTCCTCTTTTTTTAGGAAAACTGCTTACCCGTGCTAATTAAAGGTTTACAAAACTTCGACGAATCATTATGGGCACTCCAGTCATCGCAATCACATGCCATTAAATTTCGTGATCTCAAAATATTTCCATATAATTAAAAAAATCAAGGGAAATCTAGGTTTTAAATTCTCCTCACCTTAGAGATTTTCATTCCCGAAAGCCACAATATAGACAGAAAAAAATGGGGGTACTGAGGATGAACCGAGCATCCTGCTCCCATGTGTTATCTTAGAGGTTCTCATACTGCCAGCGAATAGACACTAGAGGTATAAATCATCCATGAAGGACCCACTCCTATCAATCCTCAATATCAACTAGAATCTCTATAAACATCATACCATCATCATAATCCAGCTCATCATGGTCGATGAAGTGAGATGGTCATGCACACATTTCCTCAGACATGACTCCTAGTAAACATTATGCACTCATTGTATATTTGGGGGAAGAGATATATGGTATTCCACCTCACCCACTCTGCTAAGAACTAAAAAGGTATGATGAACCTCAAAGATGTCTTTCCCCCCAATCCAACCTCCACAATCCTCTTCAGGGTGAGACCCATAGGAAGACATGGTCTCCTTCCTCAAAATCCAAGGAACTCTGTCTCCTATCAGCATTAGAATTCGGCCTTCTCTATACAGTCTTCATTTATAGACAAGTGACTCATTTTGATACAATCTCTGCCCTACTTCCTTAATTCCTAGAAACCAGTACTGATGTCGGAGGTCCCGGTACATCTTCACCACTCCAGGATGTATCGTTAAAGGGGATGTACATATCTCCCTCAACACCTCCTCTTGAAGCATCACTGGCACCATGGTGCATCCTCTGAAGTTGATGATGTGCTCGCCACCTTCAGAAAATCAACCTGGTGCCTTTCCTGAGGATATCTGAGCACGTAGATCCTCACAGTCAATGTCTCCACACTCTCCCACTCATGTTAGGAACTGAAAACTCCAAACTCTTAGTTCCAAGAGGTTAAGACTGGCCGACTCTAGAGTGATCTGTTGCACCCTCTTATGCAACATTTTATCCCATACTGCATAGGTTTCCTTTTTCACTGACCTAGAAAAACCCCATTCCAACGTTGTAGATAAACCAGAACATTTTTTCTCTAATACAGTCAATCCGAGTATGAAATGTGGATGTCCAATCCAGAACAAAACTAACGTCGTAAGGCCTCGATGATGCCACCAAGAGGTTACAACCGAAACTCTCACCTCAAGGGTCATATCACACCGTTGACATAAGTGTTATTTTTAAGTCTGCTCCCAATGGTATATCCAAACATAAGGGTTATGTCAATGGTTTAATCGAAAGCACTATGTTTTGAACAAGATTCATGGAAAGAAAGATTGATTAGTTCCTAAGACTTCTAATACGGTAACTAGTATTGGACACAGACCGTACCTCTAATCATTCATGGAGCCCTTGGGTCACACTACTTAACCGCATGCAGCTACTCCTTTCCCCTATCTTCCAACTCCCTGAGCCAGGTGGGGACCACTTTGGGTTGGTGGTGGTAACATGTCGAATTGCACACCACATCATGTTTCTATCCAACCTCTACTTCCATATCTTCTACCCTGAAGATTCATTTGTCCCTATCACTTACTCTCCGGAATCATTTTACATGCCCAAGTATTTGAGACTGGAATCAGTTTCCTGACTTCCCACTTCTATCATTCACTAGTAGGATCTATTCATCCGATGAACATTCAACCAAAAAGGTTCTCTCTAGCACCCTAACATAAGTAGGAATGAATTGAGGAATAGTTGTGCCTTGGATGTCCCTAAAAAAACCTCTCTTAGAGGTCTGATACCTGAAGCAATGATCGTACTGTATTCATCATGTACCTGGGATGGCCAGTACACCTAGATGAATACTAAGCATCGGACATGTCATCCACCCAAAGCTATAGAAGCTCTAGAGAACACTCATCCCTTACCTATTTATGGAATGAAACCAACTTTATCTGATGAAGGTTCTCAAGCATGTCCACAGAAAAGGTCACCTCTTTGCAAGATCAGTGTAATCTAATCCCTGTCATCACCCTACTGAGCCACGTAGAAGTGTCTCTATGAGGACCGTCATTTGATCAAATAATGACCTGGCTAGATGGAAACTCTTCCATCTCCTCAAGCCAGTCCATATACCCATTTGCGTCGGGCTTGCCTCATAACCTGAGGGGTATTTGATGCTGAAAAATGTGTAAGGAACTAAGCCTACATGTTTCCTCTACTGGTACCACCAGTTGTTACTGCTGACCAACGTGCATGTATATTGTCAGTACACCACCCAAAGGAGCTAATTCTGTAGGAGGGCCCTACACTGAGGCCTCATCGCTCAATGGGCCATCGTCATGTACTCTCCCAGGAATCCTAGATGGCTATCTATGTGGCATTATCCTAAAATAAAATAGGTGTGCCATACTCATTATGTTATACCTAGTGAGATTACTCAAGTGATCAAAATAAAACATTTAAAAACACACGCAATTAGTTTTTTTGCACACTGATTCGGAAATTAAAAGTTAGGGTCCTTGTGTATAGATACATCGGTCGCCACACCAACACTGGATTCTCCAAATGGGAAACCACACTCATAACACTTGTCACTATTTACACATGGAAAAGATCAGAGTCTTAGTTCTTCAGTAGAACCAACTCCTCTGATACCACATTGTCACGACCCGTCCCTCGAGGACCGTGCTATGATTACCTTAACCCCAACATCCAATGGATAGGGGCTGGCGACTAGAACCAGACAGGAATATCCCTAATATGTGAATGAATTTCCATTTTAACCTGTATAGACACACAGTCCAAGAACACAACAATAAGCAACCACGATGTAAAATGATGTAGTAAAAGAGTTTTAAAAGTAAATGGGCCGAAATAGAATCCCAACTACAAATTACAAGTATATCTGAAAGGTAAAATACAACTAAAAAGAAGAAAACATCTACTGTATTTTCCTCCAAGGATCCTACCTGAAGGGTAGGTAAAACTCACAATCAGTAGTCCCTGCGTCACGTCATGCAAAATAGTCCAACTCTAAGTACCATCTAGTCCTAGCTCCCTCAGCCTCAATCAATGTTGTATGTCATCTGCACAAGACACAACAAGGTTGGGGAATATCCCATGATGGGGGGAGTATAACGATACTCATTAGGGACCCAGAGACCCTTGTTGGTCTCATAGAGTTCTATTAAGGAAATACCGCAAAACAAGACCTCAATATCAAAGCACGAAGCGATAGACATCATCTATACTTATGTATATTCCAACAAATATACCTAAGTTATCAAGATATACTCATCTCAACCATAAGGGAATAATATCACAAAGGTAACACTATGAAGGTTGAAGTACCACACAGGTAACACAACAAATATAGGAGTACCACACATGTAACCCCATGAAAAAAATACCCTGATGTTAAAAGTACCACATAGGTAACACCAAGAAGGAAACACCATGAAGGTAGACGTACCACATAGGTAACACCACGAAGACAACATAATGAAGGTTAAATTACCAAACAAGTAAAACCATGAATAGAACACCATGAAGGTAGAAGTACCACATATGTTACACCACGAAGTTAGAAGTACCACACAGGTAACACCACGCAGATAACACCACATATGTAGAAGTACCACACAAGTAACCCCACAAAGATTACACTATGATAGTAGAAGTACCAAACATGTAACACCACAAAGATAACACCGTGATGGTAGAAGTACTACGCAGGTAACACCACAAAGATAGAAGTACCACACATGTTACACCACAAAGATAACACCACAAAGGTAGATGTAAAACATAGTTAACACTAAGAAGATAAAACCATGAAGGTAGATGTACCACACCAGTAACACCAAGAAGATAGAAGTACCACACAGGTAACATCACAAGGATAACACCATGATGGTTGATGTACCACATAAGTAACATCATGAAGATAACACCAAAACGATAACACCATGAAGGTATAAGTATTGCATAGGTGACACTAAGAAGTTTGAA